>OX579661.1:9526543-9769738 GCA_951230895.1 Carpatolechia fugitivella
CAAAAAAATCCACACAATATCCAGCAAGGTTATGAAGGATTAGTCTTAACTCTTAGTAAACTTTTGATACAAGATTCTAATCGTCCGCTCACGTTATAAGATCAATTGTTTATTCTCTAGATTATTGATATCGATATACCCAAAGCACCTAGTTTGTTCCTTATTATGTATACAAAATAATAGAAAATCAAACTCCGCGCAATAACCTCCAAAGGGACAAGTCCGCGCCCGCTATATTACCACTCTGGTAGAAATAGCGAATGATATGATACCTTCTTATAATTCTCAGGACATCGCCGACCAGTTTTTAAGTAAGTAAGTAAAAACTCTAAGCTAAGTTACAGAAAGAATCTTTTGACTTTTACTATTAAAGTACCTGTAGTACCTGTTGTGTCGTCTTTCTTCATGTTTTATGTTTTGTAATTTACTTGTGTACAATAAATCATAAATAAATAAAGTAGTTTTATAAAATAAATTAATCAAACCGATGTTTTTCTAGTGTAAGGGGCCGTTTTAACACCAATATAATACGATATTAATTATTTTAATGTGATCATTATCAGAGAAATTCAAACGCCGTCTGTGACTGGTGGAACTGGTACATATTGACAACAGCGCCCTCACTCGATTTAGTTTAGATTTAGTTTATAAATCTGTGGTCACACTCTCCTTTTCATACCATAGAAATCTGTGTTCTCCTCTTTCACCACGTTAATTAGAGAACTTATGATACTCATTCCAATACCACTGAAATATACCCCAATTTATACGATACACTTGATTTTACAATAGTAAAGCAAACCAATATTGCTACGAGCTACGTGTCTACGCCGTAGCACCGTCGTAGGTGCTCGCTACGACTATTCGTACGAGTAGAACGTTCAATATTGGATTTCCATTTTATAAGATGAACTTCTGTGCAAGCTTACCTTTACTTGTGACTTCAAAAGATTCAGGTTTGAATTTCCATGAGACGTGATTCATGATGTGATTTTCTTTTTTTTACCTACTACAGAAGTATTATGAGATAATATGCAGCAAATCTTCAGTGAGACGATAATCAAGCTCCTGCAAACACGATAAAACCCTTTTCGTGCAGGAGTATTTAGAGAGAGGATAAATTGTAAGAACTTCGTTGACTTTATTATATAGAAATCTACCTAGAAAACAATAGAATTTATGTGCAAACTTAGTCTTAAATAAATTGGGAGAGCACACACTTATTAAATTTACATCAAATGAAAGCTCCCGATGCATCGTTAGTACAGTTTGCAAGACAAAAAGTTGACGCACAGTAAGAACCTTACAAACCTTATATACATCTAAAGTAGGATGAAAAATTGGATCTACTATACGTAGTTTGTAACTTTATATAAGGATTCAAAGTTTAAAAGACAATTCAAACTTTCTTAGCGAGTCCCTAAACCCAGTGTAGTAGAATATTCATGTTCCATCTCAAGTGAAATAATCACATTGGAGTTTCCTTCGAAATTTTATTGTCTGTGACACTCACATTATTAATGCAAGACATGTCTACCTTCTACTTTCTGCCCTTTTTTCTTCGTGAAATCCCTTTAGATACGTTTATACGCGCAATATGTGAGGTAAATTAGTATTGGCGCTTCATGAAATATAAAACATGATGATGATGATGATGAGCTCCTGACCGACTTCGGCCACGGCGACTGCTTCAAAACATACATTTAATATGTAGATAGTCTTCCTTTTAACTATATACGAGTGTCTTTGTTCCCTGCAAAATACTTCTTTTTCAATGTCATCTATAAAATGAGTAAGAAACATTTATTTACGGAAGCTTTGATATACCTACACCTATACATACTCGTAAGATCACAGCTTTGATACATATGGTTTAAATTATTATATAAAAACAAAAATTTATACAATAAAATAAAAAAATTAAAAAAAAGTAAAAACCGGGCCCATAACGTTGGTTGGTACATTATTGGTCGCGTTAGTGCATCGGTTTATATGTTGGTTGGTACATTGGTTGGTCGTGTTGGTGCCTTGGTTGGCCGTTGCAAATAATGTGCCTTCTAACGCTTGAAATTATCTTATTTTCAGACGATTCAGTCTGCAATGGCCTATTCCAACCCGGGATTGTCTCACAAAGCGTTTTTCGTTTGACTAAAGTACCCCTATTAGGATTCAAACCTGGATCCTCTGTAATGAGAACTAAAAGCTCAACTAACCAGCCACGCAGACTGTTTATAAAAAATAATTGGACGGTGTAAATATTTTGTAATTTTTTTCCCACTTCATAATTTGAAATGACATTTTACAAACTGAAGCGTTAACGAAATATGACATAGTAAAATGAGGAAAAGAAATATTTTTAGCGATCAGTGGTCCACGGGACCGTGGTAGAAAAAACATTTAGAATATTGTTAGATTCTTCATTCACTTTTTATTATGTTTTTATTCACTTTTTAGGGCAAGTCTTTCGATGAAAATATTTATATTACGAATTAATTGGATGTATCTCAATACCTGGCAGGGCCCCTCGCCCTAGACGTATATGATAGAAAATACCTACGAAAATATTTTATTGGAATATACGGCAAAGGCGCTCAATGAAGTACTGAGTTTCTTTGACGCAACTTGTTTTTGCTGCTAGTTAACTGTCACGATATTTCTCTAGAATGCGTAATGTATTGCTAATATTTCCTATTACTCTATTTACATAGAAATAGAGTGGGAGGAAAAACTACAAGTTTACTACATAGAAATTACTACATTAATCTTTATCTGTTTCGAAAATGGTAGGTAAGGAATGGCTACTTACTTTATCAAACATTTTCGTCCAAAAATTGACACGGAACCCAAATATTATTATTCGGCTATATTTTTTACAATTTAGTCGGTCGTTGGAGTCGGTCTTACGGAGTCGACACTTCTAAAGTAATGAACGTCTCCGAAACTTGAAGTTTTCTATCAACAATTTCCGTAATTAGGAAATGAGTAACGGTCCTCGAAATTATTAAAAAATGTTGGAAATTTAGAAGCAACGTAAAAAACACCACCATCTTTATTAAAATACGTTTATCTTGATCCAAGATATTTTCTAAAAAAATGTTAATTGGTGCTTATTTTCCATTTACTTTCTTTACATTTTAGTGAAAAAAATGTAACATAGAAAATAATTCATTTAGTACACAGCCACAATTTGTTAAATCTTTACAAGAACTGCTACTGGCAACTTGCAAACTTTCTCGTCATACTCGTTGTTTTTCAAATAGACCTAGTCAAACTTTTGTTTTATATCAAAACAAAACTTACTTCTAGGTATATAATCCGTTTTCACCAAAACTGTAGTTTGTTAAAATTTATACTTTTTATTACTTACTTTGATTATGCGTATTTCTTTTCAAGAGCGTACAAAATCCAATAACAAGTTAGCTGACAGAAAGGGAAAATTACTTACAAATTTTTCGCTGAGGCTTGAAGAAATAAATCCATTTCTCATTTCATATCGGTTTTACTTTCAGCAGGTGAATGACCTAAATTATTATAATCTCCTTAAGTGACACAGTCACGTAACAGAAAAGTTAATTTTAAAAGTTTATGTTTATTTACAAAATACACGAACTATTTTTTAAAGCAAATATTTGTTCCAGAACCCACTTTTATATTGTATTTCATAAGTAAAACTTGATTTGAATATCTAATTTAAAAAATCCCCAGAAATAATCCAAACGCATAATTAGTAACATGTTAGTTAATTTTTGAGATGATTGTTGCTCCATTGTTAGCCAATGTCATGAAGTCTGTTCACGGAAGATCTGCGTGAATTTACCTCCAGTATCTTCCTAAAGCAGGAATCCGACTTGACAGAGTAATCCAACATGTCAAGCGGTGCCTGGCGCGCCGATAATGTCACGTACCAGCCTCATGTGAAGCATTCACGCGAATATTGTCAAAAAGCTGTAGGTAGAGAAGAAGTCTGATGACCATCTACAGGATATAATGCAGATGATGGTGAATGGTGATAAATATTAAGACTAGTCCAGCTGATAGAAGATGACGATCGTTTCAAGTCTTACTCGTACTATTTATATGAAATTAATAAAAATTATAAATAATATGTAAAATTAAAGCATTAAACAGTATACGAGGGCTGATTGATAAGTTTCCGAAACGACAAAGAAAAACTTAAAAAATCTATTTAAAATAAATTTATTTCTCAACGTAGTTTCCTTCTACCTCGATGCATTTAGTCCAGCGCTTCTCCAATGCCGTTACACCAGTTTGATAAAATGTTTTCTCCAACCCCTCAAAATACTCGTCCACGGCAACAATGACTTCTTCATTTGATGAAAATCTCTGGCCACCTAACCATTTCTTCAGGTTTGGGAATAAGTGGAAGTCACACGGGGCCAGATCCAGGGAATAGGGTGGATGCGGTAGCAATTCGAACCGCAATTCATGGAGTTTGGCGACTGCAACCATTGACGTGTGTGCAGGTGCGTTGTCATGGTGGAACAAAACTTTTTTCTTGGCCAAATGTGGTAGTTTTTTCTGGATTTCTTCACTTAATTTTTGCAGCAAGCTTGCGTAGTACTCTCCATTTATTGTTTTTCCTTTTTGCAGATAATCCACTAAAATAATCCCTCGAGCATCCCAAAAAACAGTCGCCATCACTTTGCCGGCCGACAAAACTGTTTTTGCTTTCTTCGGCGCAGGTCTTCCGCTCTCAGTCCACTGCTTAGATTGTTCTTTTGTCTCGGGAGTATAATGATGTATCCAGGTTTCATCGACTGTTACATAACGCCGCGAAAACTCGTTAGGATCTCCGTTAAACAGCGCCAAACACTCCGATGAGTCGTCCACTCGACGTTGCTTTTGGTCAACAGTGAGCAAACGCGGCACCCATCGCGCGCAAAGCTTTTTCATTCCCAAATGTTGGTGCAAAATATTAAAAACGCGTTCAGATGAAATGCTCACCATCTCTGCTATCTCTCGCAACTTCAAGCGCCGATCATTCAATACAATTTTGTGAATTTTTTTGATCATGTCCGGATTCGTGACTTCATTTGGACGGCCAGACCTGTGGGCGTCTTCGCAGCTCTGTCTTCCACGTTTAAAATCAGTTACCCAGGTGTGAATTGTACTCAATGCAGGAGCAGAATTACCTAAAACACTGTCTAGCTTGGTTTTAATCTGGGTTGCTGTTTTCTGTTTTAAAACGTAAAACTTTATCACCGCACGAATTTCGTTTCTTTCCATTGTTAAGAAAATTTACGACAGAGAAAGTTCTACGTCCTATCAAACAAATTCCACCAGTTCGATTAAATTCAAATTTGGCGTTCTATTTTCAAAAAGATGCCAAAATATAATGTAATATTTTTTTTTTTGCGTATCATTTTTTTAAGTTCGTCGTTTCGGCCAGTTATCAATCAGCCCAGGTATTTACGTATAATAACTTTTTTCTTTAATTACAGGAAATATTGAAAACCATGACATCTGCATGTTCCCTTAATTAAATTATTCAGTGTTACAGACAACCACCCAGAATTAAACTTACTTTGAAATACCTTGTCTGGACACGAACACGACAGTTTGGTTGACCGTTTTGTGCATAATGTATGAGCAGAGCACTATCAATAAATTTTATGTCTTACTCTACCTAGTTCACAGGTTAAACTTCAAGGTACGAAAGCTAAGCTACGGAGCAGACAAAGACAATTTATTTCATTCCGAGTCTGAAATTAATGTCGGGTATGTAGATATTTCCTGGCTAGACCATACCAATATTATAGGTAAATCTAAAACACTAAAGGCAGCAGGCTAGCAGTGACTATAGGCAATCTCATCACAGACATAACCTATTTAAATGTTTTATTTCTTATTCATTTTTGAGTTTCAATGTACTATTGCATGGTTTAAACCAGGGTTTTTACCTCTGCTGATGCTGATCTGATCATGATTCATCAACAACTACAAAAACGAATAAAAATAAAAAATCTCAAATCTGAAAGTATACCGTATTTTTACATACGAGTTACAACGGTTCTAGTAAAACGTATATTTTTAAACAAAGATGCTATGAATTGCATAACAATAAAGAATTAAGTTCAATATAGCATAGCGAAGCTGGTTACATTACCGCTGGTTACATGAACTAACTTTATAGTTTTAGCCGCAACTTATAATTAAGATAAAACATTGAATCTTACTTTCAAAGGTCCTGTCTTTTAATGGTGTGATTGTCTCTGAAAATGAGATGTAAATGTTGGACGCTGAGATTTACGAATTGAGTTTTCACTCAACATCTTAATCCAGCACGTTCCCGCGACGACACAAAGGGCTTATCCTCGTATATTGTTTGTAATGTCATCAAATTTGCGCATTGCCAGAGACAGACACAGACTGTATTTCATGTGGTGTACTTAACAGCTGATTGTTTGGCATTATTACATAAGTTATGTTTATGTGTATGATAAAGCCTAAAGAAAATTTTTATTTGAATTAAAAGCATTTTTCTTAATGACTTTTTTTTTTATTTTCCCAGATTTTAAATGTTTATCGTCATCTCGTTATTTCATTCCTACCTTCTTTTTCTGAAGAATTTTGTTGCCATAGAAGAAAACTTAAAATAATAGGTAGAAAATTCAATTAAGCGTCATCTAGTTTCATTCTCTAGAACTAATTCGAGCTACTTTCGTCAACATAAGCGTTATACTGAACGCATTCCATACGCCGCGCCGGCCGGCAGGTGACTGTAGTCACCACAGGCGCTTAACACGATAGTTTCTTTGGTGACTGTGTAACGAGGCATTCGTCCTCTTTCCTGTTTTATGACTGGCAACCTTATCTGGCAGTTTTATCTTTCATTTTAAATTCATTTTCAAATTTAGATTTGTTATGTTTCGATTTTGTCTTTTTTCTGCCAAACTCACTTCATGTCCTGATCTCCGTCAGTAAACTTATCCTTGTTATTATTTTCATGTTAGTAATATAATACATAATATATAAATACATAAATTCCTTTTCTTTGGACTGAACCCTGGTTTTTTGCCACTCCTTATATTATTAACCCCTACAACATTCTTCGTGTGGTGATCAGCAGCTTCGTGGCGGGTGCTGGGCCACAACTGTAGTCACCACGGACACTTGAGTGGCTAACGTATTTTTTATCTTTATTTTCCTAGATCGCAAGCATTCCGGTTCTTTGGATGAGGCGGAGGAAGATAGTAGTGACAACGGAGGCAGTACGCCGAAAAAGAAGACCGTGATAGAGGAGCAATGGGAGCGCTCCGGAGGCTTCGAACTAACGTCGGTCGAGCAAGAGACGTACGAGAAGTACTTCTACGGTAGCGAGCATTGGAACTACTTCACGAACGACGAAGACCTCGGCCCGGTGATACTGTCCATCAAACAGGAGACGCTGAACTCAAGAGATCAGTTTAGGTAAGTTGCGAATACTTTTTTTTTTACTTTCATCCAGCCAGTACTTAAATTGCAAACTGTTTTTTTTTCTGTGTAAGCAAGCAGGTGGTGCATTTTGTTTAAGATAAGTGTTTCACGAGATGGTTTAATTCAGTCGATTGACTTGATAATTTCCTCACTAAAATACTATATTGTTCATTTATTTATTTACGATTTATTGTACACAAGTAAATTACAAAACATAAAACATGAAGAAAGGCGACACAACAGGTACAACTTATTTCTAAAGAAATATCTTCCAGCAGACCTAACGGAAGAGACAAGATATATAAAGATATGCAGATAAGACGTGCACAATAACTTTATATAAAACTACTTAAATTATAGTAAAACAATTTACAAAACAATATATAATAATTAAATATAAATATACAGAATACCTAACCTATACCTACCTATAAAAACATACTTATAATATATACATACACCTACTTATATAAATATAAACAAATAACTAAATAAATAACCTACAGTTAATTAGAGAGGGACAGATAATACTCATTGACTAGTTTCTTAAACACAGTTGTTCAGTTTAGGACCAAATACTCTATCAAAATCGATGAGCAGCGTTTATCTGTGGTTTCAGTCAGCTATTTTGTTATTTCAATCCGTTGATGCTCTGACTCCGAAAACCGTAGCCGCAAGGCCCCGCAGAATTTCATTTACTGGCACCGATTTAATTAAATTCATCCAAAATTAATTTCACCAAAATGTTATTCCCGTGCCTGTCCTACACGGCAAAAATGGCGGCAATGGAGATAGTAAAAAAAGTTGTTCATTAACATATTTATTTTAAGTTAATTTTAAGTTAAGCTAATTAAAATTTATGTTGCCTGGAACAAATTTCTACTTTAGCAATAAGGGTGCCCGTCTGTACACTGTACCCCTTGTCTGTATTTCTTGTGTGCAATTAAGTTATTCTATTCGATATTGTATTCATTATATTACACTACACTAATATATCTTCCAATTTGTTATTTTTTGTCTTAATACATAATAATAATGATAAAAAATATATAGTGTAATATACGCGTCCAATAGAGAACCTCCTCTTTTTTGTTTTGATTTATTCGTGGGTTAGGGCTGGCCACAAATGCTAGAGTAACGCGCAATTTTACCGTAGAAATAAAGGAAACTTTTCGTTTGCTTGAAAATGGGGTACACTTCACTCAGTTTCCATTAAAACTGGCACGAAGCTCGGGTCTTACCTGTCATTTTTCTCGGCCGGGATTGGTCGGATCAATACCCATAACGTAAATAGAGGCAGCACTCAAGGGTGCACTTCCATTAGAACAGAGAGGTGTAAAACAGAATGGGTTCTGCAAATTGTTAACCTGGTTGAATTAATTGGTTTAAGACCTTGGAATTTATGTGTGAAACGACGATGTGAAGCCTCACTAATCCTTTGATACATACTCGTTACAGATATTCAAATTGAAATGCGGTTTTAGCCTTTTTTTGTTTATTACTGATGCAAAAAGATGGCTGGAGAAAGTTACCAGTTTATTTAACAAACTGTGGGAATAATTATTTGCAATAAAGGAGTTATTAAAGAAGGAAAATGTGCAGACTCTCTACATTCTACATAGATAATCCAATAAAAAAGTGAGATGTTTCAACAATTGCAACTCTCCCTTTAAGCTCAGCTATGCTATGAGTTGCAAAGATCTTGATGACAGAAAAAAAACCTCCTTTGTGACGCTTCTGATTGTAGAGCGGATGGACTTAACTTTTAGATTAGCTATCATGTTTTTACATAGCTGCATAGATTTTGCTTCATTTGCGTTAACAAACTCTTTAACGTTAACAAACAGCTTGAGCGGTAATCCGTTCGGTTTTCGTTCCGGGTTCGAATCCCGGTGAGGACTGTAGTCAAACAAAAATCACTTTCGTGGCCCAATTGACCCAAAATCTAAATGACTCCGTGCATCGAAAGGCACAGAATCTACGAAAAATTACCGTTACACGCGCCAAATCAGAAGTTGGTTGTATAACTTTGACACCAAGGTCTGTGAGGGCTTACAAACCAGACGAAAGAATAAATACGACTAACGCCCACAAATAACTCCTTATTGTAATGTCATCATAACTCGTGGGATAAATATGAGCTCGTAAATTAAATTTTGTTTCATTCGTCTTTTACTGTCAGCATACATTTATGATGGATATACTCGTAAAGACCAGATGTTTGTTTGTATTGTTCATGTCCCCTTAGATATTTCCAGTAGCATTATTTTTTTATTTTAATATTTTGGACAGAACCCGTACCCGTTTAAAAACAGCACTTTGTACTTAAATGACGTACCGTAAACTATAGGTAGTGTTCATAATCAGAATAACGTTGATTTAGGAAAGATCTGACGGATAGCGTATTTTTTTTACCTTTTGTAAAATGATTATATTATAAGTAGTTTCAAGTTGTTTTAGCCCCTTAATAGTAGAACAGTTAATTGGGCTTTAAGGTAGATAATAATATAGGGATAGTTACCCTAAGATAAATACCATATATTACGTACCATCAGCTGGTTCGAGTCTACTTATTTGTTTATAAAACGATGTGGATATTTGGATTCTCGTAACATTATCTAAGATCTTTTAGTAAGCTTTATACTCTTCTTGAGCTTTGCGTGTCTAACAATCGTTAGCCCTGAATCCAAGGCTGAATGTCGAGAGAAGCAGTGGAAAACTTAGGCCAATTGTCCCTAATAACACTTATATTTTAACACAAGGAATTGTGAAAATTTTGCGCCCACTTTAGACGAGGTGAAGGAACTCATTAGTATATTGATGTAGAAGCAAGGTTGCACAAGGTTGTACGCATTTTCATATTCAAAAAGAAAATACAAAATATGCAATCCCGCAGGAATTTATTTTTTTATACTTCTTAACAGAAAAGCACACACAAACTTGCCGATTATGATATCGTCATAAGTTTTTTTTTAATCCTTAATTGTTAAGATATTTTAAAATGTACCGGGTAATTTCATAATAGCGGTAGGTGGCGGTAGTTAAGCCAAATCAAATCTGTTTATCGAGCTCAAACTATGAATCGAGCTGATCATTCGAGTCTGACGGTTTCACTACCTACCTGCCATACATGAAGATTTTTTTAATATTCAAACTACAAGTTTACCATGCGCTTGTGTATAGTACGTAAACTATTAAATTTTGTTTTTTATGTTTGAAGGATAGGTGGCCAACTTTATTACCAACATTAGTAAAAGGGTCTGGAACGTTTGAACGACATTATTAGTCAGCGTAACTCCTTTAACTGAGTAATTTGGGTGATGTGATGAGAGCCTGAACCTTCGTTGCGTTTACTTCCTTTGTGTTTATAACCCATAGACTGACCGACATCAGCTACGTAGGTATTGACTGGGTATTAACTGCCTAAGGGCAGATATATTTTAAGTAAAACTCCAACCCTGACGCGCTTTGCTATTGGTGAGGAAGAAGTTTAATGGACTTCACAACCCGGCGGGTTAGTTGGCGGCGGCATCAGTTTCATCGATCTCGGAAAAATTTGTCGGCGGAACAAAATCAGCCACTTTTTTGGCAGTAGTGATGGGCGATTGCTCCAAGGCTTTATCGTTTTTTTTTTTAAATTACTTTAGAATGTCACTCAATTATTTTCGGTGGGCAAGTGGCCGGAACCTCAAAGGAACAAAAGTCGCGGCGCGCGTCAGAAATCTTTGGGCGGAACAAATATTTCTGCCGCGCGTCGATCGTCTTTTGTTCCTTTGAGGGGCGGAACCTCGGCGGAACGCATGTCTCCGACATGTTGCCACGAGTCGCCGGGCTTATGTCGCCGACATGGTCTCTTGTCAAATTTGGCGCCGGGTTGTGTTGGCGATTGTCGGCGGCTTAGATGTGTAGAGTCCTTAAAAGAGACTTGCACACATGCCTGCAATGGAATTCATAGTTTGTGTAAAGTAGGTAAACAACTAAATTGCCGTTAATTTTTGGTAGGTAGTGATCAATTTATCTTTCCGCCTTTTTAAATTTTTCTTTTCCTGAGGAATGTGATATTTTCCTGCGTAAATATCAATTTTCAAGCTCCTTAATTTCTACAATCTTCATCCCACTCTTATTTCCCCGGGAATAAAATGTAAAAATCCCTTTTGTTCGTCTACATTAAAATATAAACCGACTGTCCTGTCTGGACCCAGTGGTTTCGGCCCTGCGTTGATCAGTCAGCAGGTCAGCAGTCAGTTTATTTTATAAATAATAAAAATGCTCTTGGAAATGTTTTCTTATTATTATCCTCCTGGCTTAGTGGCGACATCCGACTCTGTCCGATCATGCAAGTTAAGCAACTACAAACATTTCTTGATATTTGAATTAGAACGGTGCTTTGGAAGGAACTGGAAAATTAGTCTTACTAGACCTAGGTACATTTTTTTATCAGTGTACTATAAGTACATATTTTTAAACTATCGCTCTTATCGATGCACAATCGACGCTTTATTTAGGCTCAATAATAAATAAACTGTTACTTATAGGAAAATTTACAAATTACACATAACTGTTATTTCACTGTCAGACTATATGTTTAGGCTCGTTTAAAGGCCGTAACGAGGTACTAGGGCTCTTAGCCAGAGTTCGCTGCGTGCAGGGTTATCATCCGTCCGAATTCGTACTTTTGGTCTATGACATGCAAATAAACAATTTGAATTTGAATTTGACAGAAATCCACAATAAAAAAATAAAAACTTATTATATTCTTAAAATCTTCTTCTTTATACTTTGACTGGCTTTAAAGTTTTTCCGGATTTATAACTGAATTGGAATATGCGTAAAAAAACATAGCTGCATATAAAAAAAACAAACCAGTACCTATACGTGCACAGTATTTGATATCTGTGACTAAAATGTCCGGACTTGTATAGGTCTAGGTAGAAAAGGGCGGCTTTACAAATTTCTTAATGGTAACCCTAGCTGCGTCAGTACACAAGCCGTGGGTGGCGGCCCTCGTCAAATGTTTGTGCCCGTGATAACTTTCTCATTAAAGTTTAGGACAGGACGCCGCGGCGACGAGAGCCATGGAGCTGTGGCCGCACAAGGACGACGTCACGAGGCCACTACTGTTTCCATTATCCTCTTTGATTGTAGACACAGACGTTGACATAGACAACTTTATAGCGCTAGGTGTTTCTTATTTCATGTAATCATCGTTTCAGACGAAAGACGTCCACTGCTGGACAAAGGGCCAAGAGACCTTCATAATTACTGGTCCTGATTAAGGAGGCGAATATTTAGAAAAAAATCTTAATCTTTAGATTAAAATAATGTACGACATTGTTAATATAAACTCCTTCATGCCGTGTTATGTTATAACACTTACAAACTTTGAAGAGCTTAAAAATCGTTTATCTGGGGCAGTTGAGTAAAAAAGAATTTCTATTCTATTTAGGGATGTATATCAAACAAATGGAATGATACGAATAACAATGAATTGAATATTTACATCTTTGATGAAAAGCATCATTGCTTTTTCTTTCTTTTTTTTTAGCTGTACCGAAAATATTTTCATTTAAAGTAACATAATTTTCTGAAATGGCTACAGTATATTTTTGTTACTATTAGTAACACCGTTTTCACTTGCATTTCCATAGAAATATAAAATCCATACATATCACTACAGAATAATAGCAGATTTTCATACAAATACTTACAATACAATACAATACAAATATTCTTTATTGACACCAATCAAAATACTTCATTTCAAACAAAAGGTTACTCACAATACGAAACTCCCTTTATCGTTGTAGGCACTAGTACGACAAAAACGGCTGAAAATATGAACATGAGGACAGTTTTTAATTAAATTCCGTTTCGGCCGTTTCAGTTTTGACATGAAAACGTCGGCGTTCGCGGTGAACACCCCAGGAATTTCCGCTCGTCCTGATTAAAATGCGAATAGAGACGTTTATAACTTCACTTAATTTTGGAGACACGTCTTTATATATGTGATTATTTTTCTGACGATTCAGAACAAGTTGAAGACTTGAGGAACTATTTCAATGCTTGACGAATGACAAAACAGGCGGTTAAAAACTGTTTTTCAGATCGTAACCATTTTTAAACTTGAATAATTTTATACTTGTCCCAAATCATTTTTCCAGTACCTATTCGCAAAGACTAGGCTATTTTTTTAACGCGTGTAAAGGATACGCCCGCGTGGGTGTACAGTAGCCGTGGTCATGATAGGTAGCACAACATGCCAAACTTGATAGTTAGGACAGTTTTACAAAGTGATTCTTGATTGCAGTATTTGCAGAAATATTTCGTTTTATTTTTGTCAGACCTGCAAATCGTATCTAGTCAACGCCATCGAACATTTTGGTATATTTTTTTAATGATTATCTGTCAGAAAACTTCCCTTTCAATGGTTAATTCGATATTCAAGATCGCACCAAATAAGCTTTGAAGGGAGCGTCTCGATGGTGCAGTGGTTAGGTCCGCTGTCTGCTGTTCGGGAGACGCGGGTTTGATTCCTACCACGTACCGATGTGTTTTTGAATTTCTAATTCATTATGATCGTTTATTCGACGCTCTTACGGTAATGAAACCTGCACACTCCTGCGAAGAATTTCAAAGGTTGTGTGTTTTTTCATTTTCTGTTATTATTTGTGTGTGAAGTCGACCAACCCGCACTGGGCCAGCGTGGTCGACTAAGGCCTAATCGCCCTAATTTAGGGTAGGCTCGAGCCCCTCGGTGGGGATGTACGAGTATATGAGCTGATGATGATGTAGCGTTGAAGATTTCCCGCCGATAGCGTCTTACTTTTATTGATATAAGCCATTTCGTCCTGACCCGTCGCGCGTCGTTCCTGACTCCCGTAATCTCTACCTATTTACTTATTCACGGGCAGAAAGCGAACGGCTTATAAACCATATTAGTATGAAACACGTAAATAATTTCGAATTCACCATGATGGATGCTCTCTCGAGTTCTTTCTTATTATGAGTGAAGGGCTTACTCGTCAACCATTTGAAGCGCGCAGAATTTTATTCTCATCCAACAAATAGATGCCAGAAGTTTGACAAAAGCAAACTTTGCAATACAGTCATGTAAATTGGAAATATGCGCATGGAGGTGGAGGTAAAAGCGTTGACAGGTATTTTGTATATTGTGGAAATTTAACCTCAACAACAGAATCAGTCCAACTTAAAAACCAACATTTTAAAACAGAGTTTCCGAAGTATTTGTTGTGTTAGTTCATTATTTGTGAAACTGACGTGGGTATGAAAAAAGAAAGATTGATAAGATTGACGATAACTTACTACGTGAGGATATTCCAAAGAATCACTTTACGAGTATAAACAAACTCCTACTCTTTTTGTGTAACATAAGCGTAGAAAAATTATAGAAAGTATGATCAATCAATCAATCAACCTATTGCAGTCCACTGCTGGACGTAAGCCTCCCCAAGGGCACGCCAAAGCGCACGATCACCCGCTTTCCTCATCCAGCCACCACCAGCGTTCCACACTACGTTTCCCGAGACGCGTTCTCCAGTATGATGACTAAGGATGAACCAAAAAATAAAGTTTTACGTTTTCTTCAAAATTGAGGTTATCTGTTTATGCGCTACGAAGATAAAGTTCATGAGACTGAGACCGCTCGAAACTAAACCAGCAGCTCAGTCAACTAAGTATTACCCTTTAAGTTTAAGGTTGTTCTGTGTTTTCTTTGATACCTTTCTTTGCGTTGGTTAAAGATGGCCTTCTATTCTAGGATCTTAGTGCGGGCGATTAGCTACACGGTACACGGTCTGATCCCGGCCTCCTGCGTGTTCGCGGACCGGTACAACCGGGAAGAAGTCGTGCGGTCGCTGGGGAAGGAGGTCAACATCAACCCTCCTCTCATGCTGGGGCAGCTGCCTGACACTCCTGAAGAGTTGCTGAAGTTGGATCAGGTGAGTCACCTAGTCTTCTTTGCGCTTGATTGAAAACTTGGAAATGTTTATACGGCAAGTATTGTTTCTTCGATAGAACCGAACTCATATAATACATATTCGACATCTTTACCTATAGGTATATACCTATATAATCACTTCTAAGATATTATGAATTACTTGGAATTACAAATTTCGACAATAACTACCTAACATTGATCGTTCGAAAGTCCTTTGTCCGGCATTTTAATCTTCTATGAATTGACTGCATTCTACTTTTTTCAGTACTCTACTCAGTTTTAACAAGATTTAAATCGTGAAAACAGAAGCTAAATCAAATAAATACAAATGTAGGTGCCTTCATGTCTACCTCAGGCAAACATAACGAAAGACAAAGGGGGAATAAGAACCGTACGAGTAGCATCCATTAAACCACTTTTCACGTTTAGGCAAATACGTATTGAATTTTACCGGTCGCAGACACGCTACATTATACATAGGCAGAATCGTGCTTCGTCTAGTCAGCATGCCAAATGAGGATCGTACCGATCCGAAATAAAAGAAATAGGAACATCTTCTACCTATATTATACAGCTAGATATCCCCTCGTCTCGCGTATTTATTGGATTATTTGTGTTACTTATTGGTTCCATTCCATATTATTTTTACTAGATATCCTACAACAAGAAAATTGGAATATTTAATTTAAAAATAAAAACATCAAAGAATCTGAAACTCTAAAAAGTTTTCACATAAAAATACATAACAAAAAAGTCCTTAATATTTTTTCTTATTTTACGATGAATGGCAAAAATAAATAATCATCATTTACGACTTCCGCCTGAAAAAAAACACAAACCCAGTGTAAGTGGAACTTTGGACAGAAACGAGTCGGAAATAAACGTTGCCGCCGGTGCTTACAGGCGTGAAACATTAATGAGCCCAGTTAGTCGCCTCGGGTCTCAGATAGGGGGTTGAGGGGGGGAACGATGGGTCAAGGAATCCTGGCTGCCCCCAGCTTTCGAGTGTGCAACTAATCTCGGTAATGGACTAATGACAACTAGACAAGTAGTAAACTGGTAGTAAAGTTTCTAGCCTCGAATCGCATTCTGGAGTTACTGCTTGTTTTGAGGTGAACATAATATCTCCGGGCCCACGGTCCGGGCCTGACGCTCACGAAATAAGTACTTAATTATACATTTTCCTTTTTGATTTGTATCTTAGATCTTTTTGCGCTTATTAGATATCTGAGTAACGTTTGATTTCAAGCTATACTTTGAACGTTTAAAAATAATGTAATTTCCAAATTCTCAAAAAGGTTCAATCAAGAAATCTTTCCGCAGAAGAATTTAATTAATGTGAGTTTGCTTTTCTCTCTTTTACACGTTCTCTCTTACGTTTAGCGTAGCCACAAAAATAGAGCACAAAATAAGAAGAAGCACGTATGCCAGTCTACTTGCGCTTATATCTAAGGACTTAAATGCTAAAGATCACACACGCCATACGTCACTTTTTAACTGTGCTATAATTTATTATATGAGCAATTTGGTGGAGTAACCGAGAGTAACTTCGATCCAGGGGGCTGCCAATATTAATTACGTTCCTGGAGGCAGGAGTGACTAACTCGGAACTTTTTTGAGCAGCTGTCTCGAGCCTGCCCTGTGAATTTTAGATAGACGCCGTGCGGCAAATATTAGATTCCGCAAATACATCGCGAAGTCTCGAATGCCAGATCGGATTTAGTCTGGATTCCTGCATTGTCATTCAAGACCTAAGTAGATATATATTTTTTTAAACCTAGATTTCTGAGGGTTCTTATTTTATTATCAGCAACTATGCCGATTGTGTATCTTAGTTAACGGCTACTACAAATAATTACCATCAGCCTTGACTTACTATTTATAACAACCCGGCCTTTGGCTATGCAAACCACAGTATGTCATATCCTATAGCGTGTAATTTTATTGGAATCTCCATCGTACATTGTAATTACACTTACTCCAACTGTGTCTCAAATTGCACCTTAAATAGGTCATGGAATAAAACTATGATCACAGTGAAGAAATATACTGAATAACAAATACTAACTATAACAACATAGTAGTTAAAAAAGTAACTTTTCGCACTGTCCGTCGATAGAGACGTAAATACCCACCCAATTTTAACCAGGTTTTTGAAAATACAAAACTTTTCTTGCGTCATCTTAAACCCCGATCCGTAGAAAATTTACAATAATTAATAGAGAATATAATGGAAACACACAATTTTTTTTAATGATTGCACTAGATACAACACTGGAAAATAAAAAGTGAAAACCTTTTATATCCGTTAAAAAATAAGGATTATATGTTTTTTTTTTACATGGACCTAACGCTTGTGTCGCAAAATCGACGTATCAAGCGTAACCGGATTTTTGGGAAAAAGGATTAATTGAGTGATGAAAGTTTGCATTCTATCTCGTACTAGAAAAAAGTGTTTTGGTCATACGAGTATGCCACATCGGATCTCTCTGTCTAATAGATAATTAAAAACGTCCATATCTTCGTATTTATTAAGATATTTAAAAAGTTATTTCACTACACAATTTGCCAAACAATAAAGATGTTTTTCAACAAATGAAGAAAATGCATGCATGCATATATTGCATATTCCCTATTGTGCAATGTGCAGCCATCCACTGTCCTGTATGATTTATTAGCTTGCATACAACACGATAACATGTAGTGTAGTGTAGTGAAGTTAATCCCGCCTTGTTTTCACGAACAGTAATTCAATTTAGAACTAGGAACTAGTAAGCTTGAACAAGCTTTGTTAATATTTTGCATTTAGCTCACACGCTGATACCTTCTAAAGCTTTTATAGTGATTAGAAATTTTGAAACCATCTGCGTTGCTTGTGTAGCTAGTAGATACACTATTATAATCATACTTATATTATAAATAAATAATAATAATTAAAAGTTATTTTTTACTCCACATTTTTATAGCAGCATAGCATATCTTCGTATTGTGTGAGTTGTATGTTGATGACCAATCTTTACAAACCTCGAATTGCCTCAAGCCGCGAGCCATGTCAGTGATCTTTTACACTGACACCCATACTATGATGATGATTAAGCCACTAAAGGCCATTCATATTAACACTATTTCCTTAGCTTTCTAAAGCCCGAAATCATCTTGATTAAGGTTGTAAGTCTACAATGTCCTTAACAATAAAATATTACAATGCTATTTCGTAGCTAAACTAACAATAGAAGATTATGAATAGTGATGTACTAGTGTACTATAGACATTTGTCTCACTTCGTTAATTTCAGTGCCCACGCGTCAGTTGTCTCTACGTCGTCGTAGCGGTCGTAGCCGTACGCTACGAGCTACGACGTAGTAATATTTTACATTTCCTTTAGTACCAAATGGTGCCTTAATGATAATTACAATCGACCATTAACTACATTGTTATATAATTTTACAGCGTTACATTCACTTTAATGATCTTTAATAGTTTTTCAGGGAGGAATATTTTACAATGTAGAATACAATAATGGTGCAGTCATAGCTATGAGCTGGCTTGTTTTTGAATCCCAGGTAACAGACAAGCAATGTTCCAAGTCACTAAGTCGACTCGTTCTGCACCTTCTTTACAGTTGGATCGTATTACAATGTCATCTTCTTTGGCACACTTACTTTGATTGAAATCCTGAAGGAATATAAACTGTACGTAACGTTCATATTATACGGGTAGTTTTCTATAATCGGATTACTGATGTAACGTGTGAGATAAAGAGTGTTCAAAATTTATTACCTAACTGTGATGGAACTTAAATTAAGCTAATGATTGGGACCGCTTTGTAACTGTATGAATATCATTTAAAGTATTCCTTAAAATTTGACTATGTTGAGTACAAGTTTAATAAATTACAAAATTCTCTTGCTTTTGTAAAACTCGATGTAATACTCAGAAATCCGAAACACCTCACGTCTCACGTCTGGAATATTTTAATAATTTATACGAAGACACGTTTGTATCGTTCTTGATAAAGCAATAAAGCGGGTGTAAAAGTATCTTAGTGTAGCGAAGAACACAGTTTATAGACACTTTATTAGATAGTATAAGGGCCGTAAACCTTGTTCTCATCAGGGCAAATGTCCGCCTCCCGTTGTTTTGCAACTTACATAAAAACTTATGGAATACATGCATACTGGATGACGTAAAAGGATAACGTTTTAAACTGCCTCGGTTTATGAATGCCGAACGAGCAGAGAAAGAGCTAGAATAAATGTTTCAGTGGTGGTGACTCATGCGATCGCGTGAGTGATAAATAATCCAGTATGGCTTCGATCGTGGTCATCTGCTTTGCATTGCATTTGAATTCATTCTTTTTTTTACAATGGGCTTGCGTTCGACCTCTATCTTAGCTGATGGAAACTGATGATAAGTTCGAAGATGGAGCACGTTCGCCTAGAAGATGCCAATTAGTTCTTTTTCTGAAAAGGCTAAGATTATAGTTCTCTGAAAACACGGAAGCATTCAGCCTTTATAAGGGGTATATTAGGTAGAGCTGGCTACTAGATTCAATAACCCTGGATGGATATGCACAGAAGCGATGACCGATTACGTTGATCTTTCACAGTATATTGGAGGCATGGCATGATTGGAAATGCGCCTGCGGTTTAGACTCGATCGGATTGCCGAGATGCGGTTTTAAGTCATGTCCAAGATTAACAACATTTAAAAGTAGACATGATTGAAAAGTAGACAAGTTAGAAATGAAACTTCCTTTTTTACTGGATTTTTTTTCATTGTAAAGTAGTAGCCTAATTTTGTAAGGGGAAATGTTTTAAGTTTATTTTACTCGCAATAATACGGATATTTGAGGTTACTTCTACCACTACCGCTCAGTATCTATCAATATAAGTAGATTTATTCGTTTAATACCGCGAGTGAAACTGGGCTTTTATATAACGTTATATTTTTATTAATCCAAACACTCTCATTTCGCTGAAATTGTTTCTGGCCTAAATAGAACTTACGATACGAACAGATAGAACGATCGACAGCCAATTTGTTTGATCTGGGTATATCGAAAACAAAAGGACGTATCCTTTCCTCTACACGTCCTTGGATAACCTTTGAACTTTTAATTAATAATGTTTTCTCATCAGGCGAGTGGGCCTTTCTTTCATTATCTGGGTCTGGAAGTAGGTGTGTACTTATGGAGGGTATAATGAGTGCCGTCCCTAGGGAAGCCCGCACGATCGATGGGTACAATTTGTCCATCGGAGAAGATACAAAGGATTTTAGTTATAAGTAATGGGACTGGTAAAGTCGATAACTTATCGATACAAATTTGGTCTTTGTACTTGGATTTTTTTGTTATTAACAACATTGAAATTGGATAGGTACTCAATCAATCAATGCGCTGCTGTTTTCGTTGAATTAAGTTACTCTTAACATTCTAAGTTTAAAACTTCTACGCGACACAATTTATTTAACAATAAATAATCACGTTTTATTTATCCCCAAAATGGATGAGTAACTCGTAGGGAGCAAACACAATTTTAGAAAAATCAGTTAAAAAGCAAATATAACAGTAGAATGTGTTAGTTCAAAGCGTGAAATCTTTAACAAAAGTAGATCTTTTGATGTTGATGAAATAAAAGTATATATTCATTCATAAAAAGCAAACTTAAGTGTAATAAAAGATTCTCAATCGATAAAGAAGAAAATAGGACTCGTCTCTACTTGATAATAGATTGCTTTCTCCCTACTGTGATTCACCGATAAATTGCGTGGTGGGCTGCATGTTTATTATGTCATTATTTGGGAAAATGGGTCGGCAGATTATGCCTGCCCTCTACTTCGGGTTTATTCCACTTCCAAGATAATTTCCTCCCAAAGGTTATAATATTATTTTGTAGATATTTCGCAGAACGAAGCACTATTTAAGAGTCTTATTTTAACGTTGATTAAAATTATAAATTGATAACTTTATGGTAAACTAACAAACAATAAAAAACATTTCTTATGAATCATTTACGTTTGTGTTACCTAAATAGAAATCATTATTAATCCAAAGCTTTACTTCTTTTCAGGTGTTCATAAAGTCGGAACTGAAGGTAGGCGTGATATACGTCAAGGAAAACCAATACACAGAAGAGGAAATTTTGGACAATAACGAGAATTCGCCTTTGTTTGACGAGTTCTTGCAAGTTTTAGGAGACAAATATCGACTTAAAGGTAAGACGTTCCTGTAACTAATAAAAGATCTATTTAAAAATTTAATATCTTATAGACACCTGTTGCAATGTGATTTTATACTATCTCTATTCATTATCTTATCTCGATATCTCTTTTGGCCAAACTGAATTAAAATGTTAGGTATGAGTACATACCTATAGTCCTAAACCTTATTTGTAATGCTGGCAGTCAATATTTTAGAATCTTAGGTAATATTTGAATATTTAAAAAAAGGCTGTTTGGAATGCATTTGAGCTCATTTATATAAATAAAACCACTTTAATATTCGCATCAATACAAATCGTATAAATTTCCTCCTACCATTTATATTCAATGTACTTATATTATTCCAGGTTTTGATAAATACAAAGGCGGTCTAGATACAGTCCATGACCTGACCGGTCTATACTCTGTCTACACCAACTGGAGAGGCATAGAAATAATGTTCCACGTGTCAACCTTACTGCCTTATGAGCGACACGACCCCCAGAAACTTCAGAGGAAGAGGCACATAGGCAATGACATTGTCTGCGTTGTATTTCTCGAGGCAGACAATACCGCATTCTCTCCAGCTTGCATCAAGAGCCATTTCTTGCACACCTTTATTTTAGGTAAGTGTAGAATATGAAATGGTATTTTTCAAAATTTATTGAAGCTAATAAATATTGCGTGGTATTGAAAGACGCAGCGCGGGTAGGCTCCCACTAGGTGGACCGACGATCTGGTAAAGGTCGTGGGAAGCCTTCGTCCAGCAGTGGACGTCTGTTGGCTGAAATAAATAGCATTTAAGTCGTAGAAGTGTACGTTTGTAGCGTAGCCGTGATAGCCTAGCACCGAAGCAGAAATCTGAAAGTTCGATCATGAAGGTTTTATTTATCAGTTTTAGGTATAGGTTTCTAATATTTCAATAAAACAGTGCAATGAACTCTTTCAAATTAAACCAACTTTGAAAAAGAAGAAGCGCTAACATTTGGGAGAAGATAAATTTAGAAAGAAAACAAACGGAAAAGTTCTAATTACTGTCAGAGCGAGCGCCAATACGAGTACGAGTATCTAACGATTATGGGTACAAACATCGCAACTTTCTGCATCAATTATTCACAATACCGTCCGTCTCGGCGCCGACTAGCTCTTTGGAACTTTGGCGTGATGTCAAGCCGCAGTTGGAGTGCCATCGAACGTCGTCGAGCACTTTACGACGAAGAGTCAAGTATCTTCGTGTCAACCTGCCAATTAAACGATAATATAAAGACACTCCTATAGAAACCTTACTACTCCGTTTGATGCTTGATATATTATACTTGAGAGTGCTTTATCTTCCCGAATATCTATTGGATCTCGATAAGACTGTGGCTATTTTAAGTACATTAGTTAGTTAACTTTGAGTCAGAGGCGATTTTCATTGGCTATTTTGAGCAAAATTATTGGATTAAATATTTTATCAGTTGCTGCACTTAAATAATTACACTATCTCATGGATATTCTCCTTGATTTAGCAAATAGACTGTTCTGGGTTCGAATGCCTGTAGAGGGCCACGGTCAAAAAGAAAATCACCTAGTGAGGCTATCCTCCCCAGTTTAGTCAGGACACTATAGGCCTGAGTCATTTGATTGTCCGAGAAATTACATGATTCTATGCTTCAGAAGGCTTGCTAAGTCATGAGCCAAATCAAAGAACTTTGGCGGCTTAATAATACTGACACTAAGGCCGGTCGCCCTTACAACCGAGACGGTTTGATGTTAGATGATGATTCCGCGAGACCCAAAAATATTTTCTTTTAAATTGAAACAACAAAAAAACAAAAACAACAAAACAAACAACAATCAAAACAAACAAATGAACAAATTTGTTTGAATTTTGAACTTAATTTTGATATATTTGATTGCAGTAAGAGTATCTGCGAAAATCAAGCGACGACCTACACGATTCGAGGTGTCCGTTGTGACAAGGGATGAAGTGGGCGCTTACAAGCCGTATCTTTGGGAGCAGAGCGTGTTCGACAAAGGACCTATGTTCAGGTAAGGTTAAAACGTCTTGCGATTGCGAATTGAACCAAAGAATAGAAAAAATGAAACCAAATAAAAGATGAGCCCGTGCGTATTTCGAAGCAGCCCTTCCTCCTGTGCGGGAAGGAAAATACGCAGCCTGGCCAGGGTAGGCTCGAGCCCTACGTTTACAATGCAGAAACGGATTGACATAAGACACGTTTTATGTGGAAGTATTTTATTCCCACGGGAAAAATCTACTTCTAAAACAACGCGTGTAAATTATAAATAATGAAAATACCAAATGAGTGATAGAACCTATCAAATACGTCTGTTCTGTACGAGTAGAGTTACATAGTTGGTAACAATATGTATAATTGCCAGGATTGTATGTATATAGATTTCATACGCTAAACGACTCAGACTGCATCGAGTATCCGGCTTTCAGACGTGGAGCTCTCTGTAAATTACTATCTGGGACACAGATTCCTTGTAAGATGTATCACCAATCATCGCGTCTCGCAAATACCTATATAGGTAGATAATAAAGGTATCTAGTGGACTACAAGTTGGATAAGATAAATTATAAACTGCAAGATAAATGTTTCAGATGTTTATATTTACACAGCTAGTTTATAAATAGAATTGTATACATAAGTTTATTTATTCCAGGCTTGGAGATTTCAGGCCATCCCTTATAGTGTAAAAGGCAACTTTTTACATCTATTAGAGAGTAGATTATTAATTATCTATTGCTTTATATTAGAGTAAAAAAAGAAAGCCTAAGCCGGCTACGATTTAAAAAAAAAGTGAAAGCATTAAATTAATTACCCATTTAATTAAGCTTTCAGAGTATAATTTCATTCTTTCTATTTTCTCCTTATTTTCTATTTTCTCCATAATACCGAAATAGGATAATAATGCGGAAAGCTTCTTATTTTCTACCTACTTAATAATTATGATAACCTAAACCAGC
Organism: Carpatolechia fugitivella; assembly: GCA_951230895.1. NCBI lineage: Eukaryota > Metazoa > Arthropoda > Insecta > Lepidoptera > Gelechiidae > Carpatolechia > Carpatolechia fugitivella. Next base: position 9,551,116 of record OX579661.1, read on the forward strand.
AAATAACAATAAAGAAAAAAATACAAGAGAAAATGGTAAGGGAAATTACGTAATAAAGTTTTAAAGTCTTCTTGAGGCTAATATAAGCATTTTGCACTTGACTGTACTGAAATTATAATATTTACGAGTGGTCAATCAACCTATGTAGTCATTATTATGCGACGCAGTCAATTAAAGATCTGGGCATTGAGCAACCTACTCATGTAAGCATGATAACATGAATGTGTAAATAAATGAATCAATGTAGGTATTTATGTTTTTAATGGACTATTCTACCAACTTTTTGTCAAAACTGAGAAACAATACAGTAGCAACCAACCCTAATGAGTCTGGAAAGATGACGTAATTATTTTGGAAGAAGGCGAGAGTGGTCCTTTTGTAACCTTTTTCATTTTGTGGTTGTAGTGCTATCTATACCATATCCAAATAAAGCAACCACTAAAAAATTCAAAATCAAAATTGCTATATACCCATTCTTAGGAAAAATAATAATATTTTATTACTCTGAATAAAATATTTCTGATACCGAAATTGCGTCAAATCTGTCAAATCTAGCCAACAGCTGATGAACTTTGTTATAAAAAAAATATTTCTTCCAGATATGAAGTATAGACAACCTGAGATTAACCCATTAAATTGTTAACCATGACCAAAATTTTAACAACCTTATAGCTTTGTAATTTGTTTATGTATTTGAAATAAAAATTATTAAAAATATTTTCTGCCGTGTCTGTGGCGGAGTATTGGTCCTCCACCATATAGTCACCGAATCAACTCGATAGGAAGAAGAATAAAAATTAACTTTTATCCCACAGTAGAAAAGTATAGAAGAGGACAATCACAAAAAGGTGACATTAAATTATATGGTCTTACTTTACAGAGAATGGTTGCTCACAAAAATAGTAAATGGAGAGAGAGCCTCATACTCTGCTCCAAAATTCGCGAGGATGCAAGAAAGAACGCGGAGCCAGATGCTTGAAGACATCGTCGCGAATCTGCAGAACCATGCGGAAACGGGACAAATACCGAAACCTTACAGAAGAGGTACGACCTTACCAATAACAAATAGTAATAGTGTTTATAAAAAGAAAGCTAAACGTACCAAGTCGCGAGTACAGCTAGTTGATAATAAGACTTCGAGGGATAAGGGATCGGACTGTTCACCGTATTTTATTAATTTACCATATTTTATATATTATTTTTAAAATATAGATTAGTAGCAGACGATTCGCGAAGAAAAAAGCAGAATCGGTTGAAAAACGAATTTACAGTGATTTTTTAAAGTTTCAATATGTCTGTCTCTTTCAAAAACGATTTTTTGTATGGAGATTATATGGCGTTACTCGGTCAAACTTTAAAGATAGAGCAAAAATTCTTTTAATAGCAGAAACTAAGAAGTTTGGATTTATAAAATAAAAAAAAGTAGTCCGATCCCCTAATACAAACCCTGCGACCGAAATCTGATTTGCTGACTGAAAACTACTCACTAGTTATTCTCGTCACTAAATGGAAAACATCGTATGTTTAGGCAACGTAAGATGGCTAATTGGAACTAGTTACAGAGAGTTCATGTTTGCGGTCGGTCACGGACCTTTCCACGTGATTCTATATAAAAGTACTTTATTTTATTTTTCTGCCTTGTCTGCCATATTGCAGGTTCCTGGCGACCGATTGGTCATATGCGCCCATCTTCTCCACTATTAGACTCAGTCAGAGATCAATTTGAAGGCTACGATCAGCTAGCAAGGGACTTCACGAAAGTATTTCTGAACAATGAGTTGAATATAGCACAAAATGCACAGTTGTTCGACGTGGTGTTCTTAGTAGGACAGTCTAAGCAAAAGACTAAATTCATTGGAGTTCGAGCTATTTTGGGAGTAAGGAGCAGGTAAGAGTGAGCTAACAATTGATGATATTTTTCTGTACCATTTAAAGTTACTAAATACGTACCTACCTTGTCAAAAAAACTTTTTTGTTCCTTAATACGTTGATAAATAGAGACTCCGACTCAACGAAGATTATTTAACATACGAACGTATTAAATTATAGATGTTTGTCTGTATTTTTTCAGAGTTTTCCAAGAGATGCTGTATGGCATCCAGACGGGTTTTGGATCGCCCCAGGTTCCAGTAGCTGAATTGTTAGCGAGACCTGTACCTACTTTACTCTCCCCTACGCCAAGACAGAAAAGTAGCAATTTTCTACAAGTACCTGATATCGAATCGCCCAGGTGAGTTTAAAAATTGTTGAATTAAAGGAGTAGATTTTGCAAATATCAAGAATTCTCAGTGTAGCTATCAGTATATTAGTAAGTAACCAAAAAACAAAAAGGCTAAGTTAGCAATGCAATTAACAAGGCTTTCCTACTACAGACCAAAAAGCGTTCCGAGTTCTCCAATGGTAAAAAGAGCATTTTCCCGCCTTGGCACGATCACAGCTGGATGGGGCCGTTCCATTCGCAAGCAACACTCTCAACTCAACGCTGAGGACAAGAAGAAATGGGCCAGTTCACAAGACTGCTCCAGTAAGTCTTAAGATTCTCCTGGTTTTCATATTTATTTAGGAACCTCACACTGGTTCTTCAAAAGATGAAAGTTTTTATATGCGCAACGATATTATGTGGCTACTTGAATCACAAGAAGTTGTTTCGTCAAAATAAAAATAAAACCATTCAAAATATCTCCTGCTTTCAGTATACCTATATTATTTAGTAAAATGTCATAATCGATTAAATAAAATGAGGGTAAGTTTAATGCAAGTATAAAAAAGACTATATTATTAACACTCGTTTCAGATAAAGAAGCCAAAGAAAAAGAGAAGGAAAAGAATGCAGCAGCAGCGCTAGCGGTACCCAGGCTGTCTGTATGTGCTGACGCACAGAAAGTCGACCGTGCCAAACTTGCTCAGACTGAGGTATTTATTGTAGTTCAGTACAAATAAACCATTCAATCAATACTAACTAATAAAATGTTTAATGAATGATAATGCCCACATAGAGGTCCAAAAATCGACGTATCAAGCGTAACCGGACTTTTGAGGGGGAGCGGAAGCCTTTTACCGTAAGAACAATTTGTTCAACGAATAAATGCCGCTATCGGTTGTTCCTTACTATTCTAAAATATGATCATAACTGTAGGTACCTATTTAATTCGGAAAAACTTTGCTGTTCTTTTTCAGTTCTCAATAATCGAATTTGATCCTGACACATTCCGGATCCTCCTGGATTACCTTCACACAGGGAGCTGCCCGCTGACATGCGCTTCCATTCCCGGTCTTATCTGCGCTGCTGAACATTACGACCTGCCTGAACTCCTGCAAGCTTGCTTCCATCACGCCAAGCAGTTCTTGAGGATAGAAGTGGTAAGCTCAGTCACTATAGCTCTAAAACTATTGTATTGATAGAATAATTACAAATGTCATCATCATCATACTCAGCCCACATCAACCCACTGCTGGGGTATAGGCCTCTTCTCTATAGCACCAATTCTCACGGCACATTTTTTATTTGCAGGTATGCATAATGCTTATATCGCTAGAAAATTACTACTGGCGGTACACATCAGCATCCGAATTGGTCAACATGATCCTGGCCTTTATCGAACAGAGAGCATACGCCCTCTTCCAAACACCAGAATTTCTAAACTTATCTGAGTCCATGGTTCAGATGATCATGTGCCGAAACCTCGAAGTCCCTGAAGTACGAAAATTCGAAGCAATGCTGAGCTGGGCCAAAAACAAAATCAAATGCAAATCCGCTGCCAATAAGACTGATGTCAAAAATGAATTTAAATGCACTATGGAGAGGCTAGCAAGAGATCTGAAACTGTACAGGATTTCACCGCAGGAGCTGATCAAAGTGGTTTTACCCTCGAAAGCGATAAAAAACGAGCGTATTCTGGAGACGTTGATGTACCAAGCAAATTCTGGAATGTACAGGATTCAAGATAGTTACATAGAGGCATGCCAACAACGCCTGCAAAAACAAGACTCGAGGTTCTCAGAATTCGAAAGCTTTGACTATGGAATATAAACGGGATAGCTGCAGGAGATCAGTGTATTAGATAGAATATGAAGTTGACGGGCTAGATGAGTCCTTCTTATATTGTGGTACGTTGAAGCCTTCTAAAAGTATTATTGTTATAGTATAGATGTACTCGAGTAGGGACGAGAAGAATTTGTACACTTCTCGGATACCCTAAACCCTTGTTGTTGTTCATTGATACCTATATTTTTTACATCTAGCTAGACGTGTTCAACGTAATCATCTCTATTTTTGGTACCAAAAAATTAGATATATCTTATTCGCCAGAACAACAACAATATCAAACAAAAACAACCACTACAATATCTATTATATAAATCGATACAAACAAACTCTATTTCCTCAGTAATAATTATATCATAAAAACAAAAAATATACCTATGTTTATACATATTTATACCTTTTTCCTGATGAGATAAAATATCACGGGCAAATATTATTGACATAATTTTATTCAAGAGCGCACAAGTTTAAATGTTTTATTTACCTGCGCCTACAAAAAACTTAATAGCAATCACAGAGGATTTAACATTATGTAGCTTTTAACCGTAACGTAGATATAACGCGATGTATAAGTAGAACTTTATTTACCTTTTCCTATGCTATCCTCTCTTAAACATATTTATTGAATGTCACCTGCCTTATCTGTTAAATAACTTAATGTAAAATATAAGAAAAAATTAAATATAAAAAAAATTAAACAAGAATGCATTTAAGACTATGAAATATATATCATAGTATCTTCTAGAAATTAGCAAATAAAGAAATCGCGCTTTTGTTTGAGAGTCAGCGTTATCTGACTGAAACTACATCATATCAATAACACCCACCGGCTAAAATATCTGCTATGCTATTTATATTCATGTTGAGGATTAGTAAGTTCAATATTGGATTCCGTAGCTGCTGTTCCAGCGCACAAAGCTTAGAATTATAACGGAGTTCAAGGAATATCTTCCTAAACTTTTTCTTCTAAGAAAACCTCAATAAGAGAACCAGAAAACAGTTCCGCCAAGACTCTGTAAATCTGAGAACATTCCATAAAATACTACATTCTAATAAGTATTCAAAGTATTTTCCAAGCTGCAAATTGTAACATTAACTAAACCTATTGATTGACTGGTTAATCAAAATCAATATATCTATCTATCTTGTTACATTTTGATTCTGACCATTTGAAATATCTGAACTACAAAGAGAATTGAGCGTGCATGTATAGTTTTTTTATAATTTATCATAGTACATTTTTCACAAGCTCTTCAATGATACCAACCTGTATATATTTTAAGGAGTATTCCAATCGAAAATACCTTTTGAAATACTCATGGTCTTAACAACTTATTATTTATTCAAAAATATTTAAAGTACCTCGTAAAATATCGTGCGATATTCCGTTTAAATTTTGCCCTTAAAATACGTGGCTCCATATAGGAGATAAATGTAAATCAAACTTTAATAACTAATAATAATCGTCTGTAATGGAAACTGAATCATGCAGTCTGTGATTAGCTAAGTACTAACTTATGATGGACGAACAGACTGCATAGCTGATAGATTTTAAGCACTAGGTGTAAGACTGTCTCACCTCAACGGGCAGGCTGTGGACTTGGCCACCAGGCCACCACCGCCTGTTATCCAACGCCCTTTTGCACTGTAAAAACTATATTTATTTATATACTTTTACTATATGCCGATCGACGGACGCGATGGATAAACAATCGGTCAAATATTGATGATATTTTATGTCAGAATCAGAAAACGCAATCAAATTCTGCCTAAGTTAATAAATTCGAAAGTGAGCTTGTTGGTTTATCCTTCTTTTACGTAGCTACAGAGCAACAAGTATTGATGTATTTTTATAAAGATAGTTTATAGGCAGGGTAGTCATGTTTTATTAGTTTTAACAGCGGAAAATAATATATCCCCACGTGAAAAACTAAAACAACGCGGTCACAGCCACAGGCGAACGGCTGTCGGCTAGTCAAAAACAATCAATGACATAATAAAATAATTAAAGTGCAGATGAAACTTTTCTGGTTCCGACTAACATAGAAACTTGGACTCCTATACTTCTTTTCTTGACGTCCCTTGGGTGATTTTATAAGTGAAAGAAGTAATAATTATAAAGTAACCAAACCTGCCTGTTTGTTTCCTGATAAACTTAAAACCGATTTAGCAATGACTTGAAAATCGTCCTAATTTAATAAAGCTTAAAATGTCATTATAAAAGCTCAAATCAGTACCTAATTACTCTTCTACATATTCTGTTTATTTACCTTCCTATTTACGATTTAAACCAGTGCAATGTGGGTCTATTATTTTCTTGTTAGCGCCAAATAATGAATAAATTCCTATCACTTCTTTTTACGTATCATCTTCTTAGATAAAATAAGTTCTTGCGCACAGTGCAGGCGCGCCTATTTAATTTAATTGTTGCATACCTTTGTATTTTTTTATACTATATTAGTAAGTATTCTTTATCATCACTTGCAAGCGTTCTGTCGTAGCAATTGTGCGCAAATACTTTGTCTACAACTCGTCTTTTATGCCACATTTACACTCAGCCCTGTTGGACAGGGAAGTGAGAAGAGATGTGGGCAGCGGGGACTCGCGCTGCCACTGCTCATGCCGCTGCGATTGCCCGGCGCAAGTGTCGGTTTTTCGGGCGGAAGTCAAAGGACGAGCAGCGCGAGCGCGAGTGAGTGTTTACATTCAGCCCTCCCTCAGTAATAAACAAACATAGGTATTATTAATGATTTTACTCATTCAATAACAATATTAATATCATAATCAAAAAATTCATAAGTATGAACATGAAGGATTTGTAAAAGAGTACGAGGGCTGAGTGTGAACACTCACTCGCGTCGATAATGCCGCAGAAGTATTTTACGCAATATTTCCGACAGCGGCAGGAGCAGTGGCAAGGACTGAGTGTAAATGTGGCATTAGTATTAACGACATATTTCATGTACATTGTTGACGTGGAATCTTCTGAACCAAATGTTATAGCATTATATATCTGTAATACTATTCTTATTAACTCTTCGGGCCCGTTTTCTTATGTTGTGTTATGTAATAATAATATCGTGTTATGTTGAAAGACTATTTTCGTCTCTAAATTCTTGGACTCTTTGCAATGCTGAATAAGTATTTCGAGTTAGGTCAGGGTCGATGTATTATTTCTGCATGATGGTATGCAAAGTATTTTTAAAATGTAAAGTGCGTGACTTTTAAGATGTAGGAAGTATAAAAAAAGAAAGAAAGAAAAACATTAGTGTAAGTACGTCAGTCTCCTTTAATCTACTGTATTTATATTTCTATTACTGTCGCTAAACGGGTCTTGAGATTTTATATAAAAAATTGTAATTGTTTACACACTTAAATAGGTGTTAATCTATGGTGTTAATATACATGTAGCCTAAAAATATAAATTTTCTAAAATCTGAGATATCGTTGGAATCCAGTTGAGTCGTCGATAAAGTTTTTATACTCGTGAAAAATTTACAAAATGGATCATGTATTGTTGCGAATGATTTGAAATGTTTAAATTCTACGGTGGATTTGCTCAAAGCTTGAAATATTGAATAGAGGTACACTGTACAATGTTTTCTTTCATGAATAATGATTGTATTTAGAAGAAAGAATTTATAAGTAGGTGTATCTTATTTTATGACGGACAAGTTTAATCTACACGTTTTAGGCGGGATGTAAGTAGTCGACTTTTGTATCTTCAATATTGAATGTCTGTCTACATGTTTTCTATAAAGTAGACACCGTGCCCATGACCGCACCTATATTTTGACAAATTGTTTAATACTCACCATTGCATGTTTTCCTTTAAATATAATTTTATAGTGACACCAATAAATAAACGTATCTCTAAGTTTTCTATTCAAAAATTTTAACCTTCCTGTGATCGTGTATGTTGCTAAGTATATAATACTACGTGGGATCTTTAACAATATAATAAATTACATAATATAATAAAGTGTTATTTTGCATGAGCAAGATTATCGTTCAATGAAATTTTATGTGGTGAATAAACTTTTTGTGTATTAACTGGGATTGTTTGATTTTTCCTATTACACAATTTTCCAGAACCTTCGACGGTTTTTGTTATGTTAGAACATTCAAGATAAAAAATGGATAAATGTTTTAAACTAAAAGGATAACTTTAAAATCTTCTAAAATATTTCACAACTAGCTGTCTGCCCGCGGCTACGCTCGCGTTATCTTCGATTTTTTCAGTGGCAGTAAGACTTTTTCCTTAGAAAGTATTGGACAAAACTATCTCCATTCCAAATTTCATCCAAATCCGTTCAGATTTTTAAGCGGAACAAATCCAAACGTCCAAATATCACACATACTTGAAAGTATGTATGGAACTTTCACATTTATAATATTAGTGTGATTGTTTTATAGGTATCCTCATTTTAGGCAAATTCACTCAACACGGTACATTACGTTCGACGGAGAAACACAACTTTTGACAGACCATTCTCCGTGGGGTATTAACTATACAGGGTGGCCCATTTAGATGAGTCAGTATGGATAACTCTAAAACTATTTATAAGACATCGAAAAATCTGTTCTGAGGAACCATGTCATCTATTTTAGTGTCAATTTTCTGTATCTGCTGCAACTGGTCTCGAAAAAGGTCTGTTATAAGCTTCAAGGCGTTCCGATACGCGCTTAAATCACCGTGAGCGTCCACCACGTACCGAATCACTGTCAGTAAGTAGTCAGTAATTTTTAATTTGACTTGTTCTATCACACTTCTATCACACACATCCACTGCATAAGTGACGCGATCCAATCACCATTATCCGTCATGCCGTGAACCAATCACCGCGCTTGTCGGAATATGACGTGATGCGTGAACGCATCCAATTGGCCTGTCTACAGTGACGTTTCTCGTTTAAGTACTCGAGATTTGGGGCCATATTTTTCTTGGGTTTTGTTTACAATTACACTTCCATAGCTTCTTTATTCGTAGGTTAGGATCATGAAAACTTGGATTTAGACAGCGATTAATATATTATTTGACGCATGGTTTAGCATTTTTTCGAAATCCTTATTTTGAGGAGGAAGTATCTCTAACTAACCACCATTTTGAAGTTGGTAAAAATGTGTTAAAGTATGAATTAATCTATCCGCGGGGGCGGGCCTCTAGTTGGCGATAAAATTAACAATATGTTGGTTTTGAGGAAAAATAAATTGAAACATCATTTGACGCCAAATATTGGCCATTCTTATTAAATATATAGGTATATAATATACATGATATACCCAGTAACACTCTCACAATAAAGACGAAACTAATAATGCCTCTCAAACTAAAAACCATCAAGCCGTGTAGACTACAAAGCGAGAAAAAAACATACAATACATACACATGACATAACTTTCTTTTGAAACAGTCGGGTAATAAAAATTACAAAAATACATACTTACGAGAAATTACAATACAATAAATTATGTTTAAAATTTAAAAAAATCTATCGCCGCCGCCCTCTTCTTGTTATTAACCGACTTCAGTGAACTGGACTTGAATTAGCATAGCATTGTAATTTTTGCATTTTTGTTTGGGCACTGGTCTTGGACTAATTTTATTAGTCCAAGGCACTGGTTGCCTTTTTGGTATAGCTGGTCCGCAAGGCGCTCATGTAGAACGTCTGACAGTGACAGTATGCCTTAAATTAAATAACTACTGAACTGCCATCGAATCGCAAAGAATTGAACTACTTTTCGATAGTTAGAGATAGAAAAAAAAATACATCGTCTTATGGATCAAACATGAAAGAAAATATCTAAAGTAAAAACTAAAATATAGTTACTTTCTCAACGTATAGGGGTATATTTAAATAATTTTATGCATAAGCAACAAATGACACTTAAAATGGCGTGGATGAAAATGGATTACTTCCCAAATTTTCTCCGAGTCCGAGTTTACTCACCATTAATCGGGCAGGGTTCTGACTGCAATGTAATGTGTTTAAGAATCTCACCATGATTAACTTACTAACTAGCCCATTATTTGACAGTTAAAAAAAGTCTAATAGTCATTCAAAATAATCATATTATAGTACTAACGATCACTATCTACATTTTTATATGTATCACTATCCAGTTTCTCTAGATAGGATTTTTATTTATTTAAAAAAATAAAGTCACCAAGTACATCTATCCGTATATGATTTAGGATTTTTATAAAAATATTTTTTTTTAGCAATGTTAATTTTTCTAAAGATTGATTCGTAACTGCTGCTAACTATATGCTGCTAAATGTGTTGCTAACTAGCCAGCCGCACATAATACATAATACATTTATTTATAAATTCAAACATGTTGTGTAAATACTACATCATTTATTTATCGCATCTATCAAAATTCCTATAGGATAGCCAATAAAGTCGAACTATTCTGATTTATACTGTGGCGTCGTGTCGCCTGCCGCCGCCGCCGCCGTTCACCGGAGCTCAAGTCGCGATGGCTGGTTTGCGACGCAGGCGCAAGCGATCTCGGTGCGTAAAATACCTAAACTTTCGGGAAAAGGGGCCCTTAAAAGATGGGTATTGTAGGTAAAGCGTACTTTTATAACTTGTTTTGCTAACAGCAGCTACATCAGGCTACGTACCTACGTACGTATCGCTGCACTAGAAGCTGGATTTGCTCGGCAGAAATTAATTAATAAAGAAAACTTATGGAAAAAGAAGTCGTTCTGGTAGGGATCAATAGGGATATAACCTGGAACTAAATGGCGCCACTGTTAAGTCCACAGAATAGTTAAGTCTTCCGAAAAAAACCATCTGACATTTATTTAATCAATGAACGTCCACATCTAATTTATAAGCGGCGCTAGTAGTCATATAAAATGGTATTTCAACCAACACGCCAAAGCCCTGACAGTTGACAATTCCATAGTAATAGCTGTGGTTCCAGTTTTAACCATTTCACAGACACGCAGGTTTATACAGACCTACCAAACGGTGTCGCTAGTAGTAATACAAAATTACATTCAACCGGTCACGACTCTGCTTCTAGTTGATATTTCCGTACTTATCACCGTAGTTCCAGTTTTGTCCATTTCACAGATATTCTGGTAGGTCTTGAGATGTGAAGCCAAAAAAACTCTTTTAGAAAGGAACAATATTATTAACAGTGGCGCCCATTTGTTCCAGTTTTTATCCCCAAGTTAAACTGCATGCAGTTAACACGAATGACAGTTGCGCACGTGAAACGGAACGCGAAGAAAAAGTTCCCCACGCCGCCGCGGGTAGCGCTCGGGCGCCAGTCATCTCACAGCGGGCGTGCGGCCGGCTGCTTGTTGCAGTGCGCGAAGCGAACAACACGCGATACGCGGTTATAGGCTCGAACGAACACCGAATCGACGGTCAGTGCGGTGACCATGATGATGGACAACGGGGTGATGAATAACTATGATGGGTACCCAGACGGGTACATGGAACAGGAGGAGGAGTGGGAACGGGAGGGTCTCCTAGACCCGGCTTGGGAGAAACAACAGAAAAAGGTCAGTTCCACGCACCTATGTTGACAGACCGGCAGGTGTAGGTAGGTGTTAAAAGCGCAATAGAAACTCGATACAAACAAAATACTCTTGCAAACTGTAACGAAGTGAAATGGCGGCGGAAAACCTTATCTAACCCATAAAATCGTCGTGACTCATGTTTGTATATTTACATTTTTACGTTTTTATCTACATTTGCGATAAAGGTCCTTTTAATCCAGCTATACACCTTTATAACACGCTCATACTACATCCGATCATAGTCACTGAGCTATAAATTGCTAGTGCAGATTTATATTCAACAGATTATTATTCTATTTTTAGTGCACAGCTGTCTACTAGTACAACAGATCATCCAGATAGACAATTTAACAATCTCAAATCGTATCAACATGCAGAAACGTTAATAGATAAATTTTAAAAATAAATTAAATTAATGGATATGAAACGTGCTTAATATTTTAAATATAAAAATAACTTTACATTTTAGGCATTGGCATTAATTAAAAATAAATAATAACATGGAATCTTAATTTATCCTAAGAGGGGTAGTTTTAAATAAATGAAAACACGCGCGAAATTTGAATAATCCTAGTTAAATCTTACTCATTTCCCGCCGCTAGTTGAAAGTAGATCGCGGCCGTGGACACTATTAAAAGATTTCTTGGAGCTTTGTGCGAGCGAGACGCGCTATCGCAACGTCCCACGGGAGGGAGCGGGCTAGAGCGAGAGGAATCGAATTTCCGTTAGTCATGTCCTAAAATGGGTCCAGCGCAGGCGCCGCTGAAAGCGCGGGCGTCCGTCTTTGCGTCACCATGAATCCCGTATTTCAGGAAATTAGTGTGTTCTTGTCTACGTAAAATGCATCTTGAATGTTGCTATTTACGAAGCCCTACAGATCCATGACGAATGCTCTGACGCACCCCGTGAGCTCAACCCAAGTGGAATGTCATTAACGAGTTGCGAAAGCACCTCTCTCTCTGCTAGCTGTGCGAACACTTTAATTCAAACTCCCTCCGTTAGGTACTGCTCACATTGAATACCTGCTAGAATGCCACCCTTAAAAAAACAGTAGGTAGTAGTACAATGTCTATCTTCCTATGAGAATTTTTATTAAGCAACATTTACTGGTCACATCTACGAAAAAATTGTTTTGTGTACAACAAATCTTGTAAACAAGTATAGGTAGTACATACGTGATCTAACAAGTTGAAATTAAATTCAACCTGATTGTAAACGTAGTTTCATAAGGTACAAATTACGTACACTCAATGACCAAGGCAACAGACGACAAATTAATGTTGGTAACAGAGCTAGCTATTACCTACGGTACGTAGAAGCCAATGATGTTCATTGAACAATGCATCGCATGGCATAGCGAGTCTGTCTACAGGACATAAACAAAGACCCTACGATACCACCACCGCGGTGCGGTGCATTGGCCGACGAGTATGGCGGGTCAATGTCGCGGCCAACCTACCAACTTGAACATCTACGCGGAAGAAAAGTCGCCCGACCAGTTGCAACGAACGACGGCGGCGACAATCTTCCACATGCGGGTCACTAGAACACACATGCCAATAAAACACCTTAGGACATCACTGCAACGTTCCCCAAAAATCTCAAAGATGTGACAAAACTAATGTTCACTTTCTACTCATAAATATTCTGCGGTAATTTATCAAACGATGTCACTTCTACAGACATGCACTTTGGAAAGCTTTATGCATCATTAATTGGGAATGAGAATGCTGCTTACGATAACATTTCGTTAAAAGTAAGATCCGAATCTGGTTGCACTAGAAATCAACTGTGAAAGTGGTGAGGACGACGAACCAAACTGGTTAATAATTTACATGAATCTTCTACTCCCACAGCAATACAAGCTACATTATTGAAGATAACTTAAATTATACTTACTAGTCATTTTTTATTCAAACCATACCAGTCTTTCATACCCTTATCAAAGGACGTGCCTACGGTGAAACGTCAAATAATAAAAAATATAGAGTTTATTTAAGACTACAGAAACCTTTTTAGCTCCATAGCAACATAACTTAGCCTGGTGGAAGACAAAACAAAAATAACTTGAATGGGTATTGTTGAGTTAATCCTCGGTTAATCCACTTTCAACGATTCTCCGCTTCCCAGTGTGATCTCCTTAAAAGCATTCAGTCCTGTCATTAAGCCGAAGAATTATCACCTTGGCATACCTTTCGCATAATTCTGTGAACGCGAGGTTATTGCCTTTCGATAAGACGTTATGTAGCATTCTCTCTCAATATAGGTAGGCACATATGTTCCTTTTCGTGTTTAGTAAACTGTATTTTGAACTTGGTAAAAATTATGACGTAGTACCATGCCATATCAGTTGCATAACATTTGACAAGGCTATTTTTTCCTTGTCGTTGTTAGCTCGTTTCTGGCAACGTCCCAAAAACTGTTCGTGAGAATGCCGGTGATTTGCAGCTCCTCAACTCTCTTGGAATTCTACAAAAATATGTATTTTTTCGTTTATGCGTCCATGAAATATAACGTTACGTCTTCGTTGAAGTTGTTTTGTAAGAAAACATGAAAGTGGAGTAACTTCTTAATTGCTTTCATCTACGAGTTCATTCTTTTCGTAAAGTCCACAGATATCATATCAGACACTTTCATCCATCATGCGTAGCCACTACAATAGCTGTCGTACTTTGTCGCTATCAAGTTCAACCACTTCCTGCTCATCGGTTCATTTGTCCACTAGCTCTAGAACGACAACCACTTCCGTAGTATCACATTTTGTTACAGCGAATGTGAAAGAAGGATTGTTTCAAGCCGTTAGATTGAACGGATTTAAACATGATGTTTCTTTAAAGACAAATTTAATTATGTAGACCTGCAACATCAAAGTCAAAAATAAATGACATATAGTGTTCAGCCTAATTAAATTAATACTAATAAAATATAATTTGAGCAATGAACCAAAGCAAAATTTAAACGGCCTTGAGTATGAACTACGACACGATGATGTTAGAATAAATTTACATGAACTTAGTGGTAGAGAAATGGAACTTTCTAAGCGGGCGTTATCGCAGCGCCTGAGTCGACGACGTCGAGGGGCCATATTCGAAACTGCTTTCCAGTTCATAGACTAGACGACTTGCGATGCATGAATAACCAACTAATGTTTTAGTTAAATGGATATATTTTACTTGTAGTAATTTGAAACGAAACTTGGATTATTAAAAACACGAGTGTTTACTTTCATGTAAAACTATCGTTATCAGCAAATTCCGAGACCACGCCGATACGGTTACGGGAGAGTAAGTACTTATATTAAAGAACATTCACGGCCATTTGTATTTCATTTCATTTAGCCGTAAGTTGAGAAAAAATAATATTCGAACAAAAATCAGAGGCTGAATCTTTTTAATGTTTATAAACAACGAAACATCATCGAAAACCGGATCAAGAAGTGAAAGTTTTGGGAGTTTCCAAATATTTAGTATGATTACTATATTGCTATTAGTCACAGGGATATCGGTTAAAAACCACACAGAGGTTTACGAAGTGACAATGCTGACACACACGTACGTCACAGAACACAATCACACGCGTTGGGCTCTTCTCTAGTCCACGTCAATAATATCATTTTAAGTGGACCGGTTCTACGGACAGAACATGTAGACGTAACAAATTATAGACCCTTCGCGTTATGAGGATACTTAATTAAAACGGACTTGTTTTTTACTAGAGTGATATAATGATGATATCAAAATATCGATGTAATACTTTTTAAATCATAAAGATTATAAGTTGCGAATTTAATAAAAACAGAACATTAACCTAATTTTATAGACTATGATCTGACTCCAATAAAACTATGGTTCGAGTTGAAAACCGGAAGATTTAATATTTGAATAATGTAAAGATCGATTTCTTGCTCAAGGAAATTCAGAAAAATATATTTATCAAAATCTGATTCCTCCTTTTTTTCGTTTCAATTGCAACCAGGCTATGATGTCTTACTCAAGAGGTTGTTTGGAATCGTGTCTCATTATTTCTTGGTTCTGTGTTTCAAAACGCGGAGATAGTGGCCCGCCCACTCGCTGCACCCAGGTGCGACGACGCAAGCTCGGTGACAACCTTGTTTTCAACAAAGTAGCATTCATTTACAGCTCTTACGTTTTAGCTTTTAATTTGAAGGTTTATTTTTACACGTTAGAACTAAAGTTAAAAATCCTCATTCATCCTTGAAGCTGATGTGCAATCCAAAGCAAAACACCATTCACCACTTTCGCTACTGATAAATTGGTGTTAAAGAGGTAGATAGTAGATAAGATAAGGGTTTTTACGAAATCAATGATAGTGCTTCCAAATTTTATCACAATATTTATGTAGTTTGATGTAAAAAAAAAAGAGGTGACTGGGTATACCAATGTGACTAAAGTATTTTCCAAGCTAGTCTCTAGAATGAATGAATAGAACCCAAAAATATTGTGAACGGATCAAAGATGGAAAGGGAAGACATTCTGTACATTACCCACCCATGTCATTAAAAATGCTCAGAAGAAGAAAGCTCAAGATTTTAGTTGAATTACTCCTGGTTTTTAAAGAGCCTTTGATCAAAACAGAGACAGACAGCGTATCTGCCGCCACCGTGGGACGGCTGCAACCGATGCCAACACGAACTATTTTCGGGACAGCCACCGCCCACGCGAAATGCTTACACTCACTTGCTATTATAATTAGAAAATCGTAACACTAAATTTGTTAAAGACTGAATACATCACGAATACCTACTTCAATTCGTTTTAGAGTCATCGAACCAAATGAAACTCTTCGTCTGAAAGAGCAACATAACAGCAGACACAATACAACAGCGTTGTATATCCGTCCTTATCATGCCCACGTGTAGAGTGCTATCGTTGTGATTATCTGTTAGATAAATCCAGCAGCCGCCGCCGGCCTGTGGGTACAGGGGTCTGACCAGTTTATTCAGTTTAACCCCTCGTCTACTTAATGGAATAGGCCCGGTGGTGGTGGTGTTACTTTTAGAAAAACGACAGCACAAATTACCTCGCAGGCCGCGTTGCTTAAAAGCAGCTGCGTCATTTGTACTTGCAAGCAAGGTGCGATTTTGGAAAGTTTGCTCATATGAAGTATTAATTTAATTCGATGAGTAATACAGTGAACCAAATTGGCACAAAATTTAGAATGTCACGGGTATGTCTGCATCAGCTGTATCGTGTCCAGTGTCGAATTCCGCGCGTTGTCAATAAACAGAGCTACCTTCGTGTAGGTGGCTTCCGGTAACCGGGTTGCGACAACATTTGCCAGCTATAACTATAGATACATAGACACCGATATAAATGGAGTTAGTTACGTCAAATAAGTGATTATGATTATGAACAGACTCTGTTAGTAAGCTTATTGACACAAGTATACAACTTTAAGCGTGGATTTATTTTACAAACAGCTCAACTTCTAAGAATTTTCCACTCGTAACTTGAATGGCGTGAGGATTAACCTCGTACTGTGGAAGTGATAGATCACTCGTCCAAACTATTCATTGTGTTAGGAATATGGGTCTCGATGCAAATTCAAATTTATCTGCCAACAGGATGTCTGGATTGCCAGATCCCATCCGCTGTAAATCTTTTTGGTAAGGCTTGTTTTGTTTTAAAGACAGTTTTGCTCAGTTAACAATAAAATTAAGAAATTATTCGTATACTTATTGCTTCCGATTTAAAAATAAATGAGCAAATGATCGTTCAGTACTTTAGTTTATCTAATCTTTTGTCTTCAGTAATATTAAGTGCATAACATTTGATTAATGTTTATCTTTTTGATGTGGTTTATCTTGTTTAAAAAGAACGAATTTCTAATTCTTAGGTAATCGTAATCAAGCAGACTCGTTTTTCCATCCTTGTCTTTTCCTCGTTCGCTTCTACGAATCTAGACGACCGAGTCGTTCTACTTTTTTCAACTGCTGGTTAATAAAGCTTGTACGGTACAACAAGCAGATATCTTTTGAAGTCTAGCAGACACGACACGAATTTCGTGCTTCACTTCTTAGTGAATTTTATTGTCTTGTTAATGGACGTCGACGACAACAACTTCTCAGCGTAAAAATACGTTGCAATTGTTACCTATTCTAGTCGTGGCTAGAGTCCAAACTGTGAGTAGGCGTGCACAACGTTGGCTAATGATTCAGTTGTTTACTTAACTAAATACCATTAATTTCGCACAACATTGCAATATTTTTGTAGGCGTGGGCAGGGCTTTTTTCGCGCCAAAGTCAGCTTAACCGTCACCTTGAGTCGAGTGTGTATTTTATTTGAGACAAGTCATGTTCACAACCGTTTCTGGCGTACCATTTCGCTTTACGTGTTTCGATAAAAAAAATGTAAGAGAAACAGGCTTCGTCTCATGTCAAAAGGGAAACAATGTGATGTTCTTAAAACACGGGTTGTATTATGTATGATGTAAGTTAGCTAGGCGACGCACGTACTACCTGGCTGCTATACCCTGTTATACTTCGATGTTATTGTGTCAGAACGTGCCCAGGCCCCATTGTTGTCGACTTGAATAGCTGACCACTCTTTTATTTGCCCCTCTTAAAATATAGGTAGCTGGTTTACAAAAAGTGCTAAGTTATGTCTTGTGTTTTCCTTTTTACGAGTTATTTCGTCTCAATCATCTTTGAAGGATTTCATAAATATATCTCAAATAAATTATTGGAAGTATTTTATATAGGTACCTAGTTGAATATCGGAGTTAACAAAACGAAAAAAATAAGAAATTTTGTTTTTTGTCTTATTTTTCTACGCGTTTAAAATGAGTGCAATCAAATAGAACTCAGAGACCAATTAAAACAAAGCTATTTGTCTATATTCCTTCCTCTACCTGTGTACACTGAAAATCTCTACTTTTTTGCGTTTCTTCTAATAAACAATAACATGTAGTGTGACTAACCAACGTTCCCAGACATAAATTACAACAAAACCTTATTCATAATAATGATTATTGCAATATGCAAACGAAGCTTATTAAAGAAGAAAGGTCAAAAAATGCAAACAATGGAAGCTAACTGCATTGTATTTGCAAACCGGGGGCAACGACATTAAAACAAGGACAAATGTTAGAATATTAATTTATAAACTATGTGGGCTGACCCATTCACTTTTCAAAATGTCAGTAAGGACGAAGTTGATAGGTACCATAAACAAACAATTTGCATACCCAACCCACTACCTATGTAGGTTATATTTATCCCGACTTTACTTCAATTTATGCTTCTCCACCTACATTTAGACAATCGACAGATGATTTGTTTAAAAAACCTATTTGCGACACTTCAATAGTATCGTAAATATCTGACAAAACGTGCTTGTTTCCATCAAAATCAAAATTAACTTATCAAAATTGCAAAAGAATTTATAATTCTGAATAAGTTAGCAATAAAACGACTATAAAAAACTCCAATAGGTGCTTTTTAATAATATAATATATTATTATAATGATGTAAGGACATAAGAACCCTGTGGATAGACAAAATTTACAAATTTAACGACCATACACTGTCTTATTTATTTTATAGAAGGAACACAATTCGATAAAACTACCACTACAACTAAACATATAAATAACTAACTCAAAGAAACAATGAAAGTAAAATTTCCGAACGAGCAAAGTTAAGTGACACGGAACAAAATTTTGATGTCATTGTAGCAATTCAAGCGGAACTGATGTCCTCCAAACACAAAACAAACCTTGTTGATAGGCAAAACTACGGAGCAAACTTTTACGATAGTATCGAGGTTACATTGATATGTGTGTAAGAAAGGAAGGACTATATACTAATATTATAAAGAGAGAAGTCCGTACTGATTGACTGACTGACTCATCAACCGTACTGTAGAATAAAATTATGATATTTAATATTGTATAATAAAATATCAACGCACAGCCGAAACTACTGAAGCTAGAAACACCAGCACAGTAAGTTGCGTTTATGACTTAGACAAGCAATAAGAAGAGATTTTGGAAAATTTCCCTTCGAAAGGGGGAAATACCGGGATTAAAGTATGTATGAAAATCTGTATTTTTTTATAGTTACAAACTTGAAAATTTGGGTTTAGAATAAAAATATATACCTTTTATACACAAGTATGTTTAAACTTTTTTTTTTATCCCTAACGGGGGAAGTAAGGATAAGAAGTTTGTAGTCTGCCTTTTTTAATGTTAGTTATTTGTTTCGTGTTTCAGCATTTTTTGAAATCCCTACTTTGAAAGTGACAATCTTTTCATACAACCCTCTAATCCTTACACCTCCTTTGATTAGGAATATAAAAAAAATGCTAAGACACGCGTAAATAATTTCCATTACCCCCACCTAGATATTGTTTTAGTTCTTAACTTTAAAAATGGCGGACTTTGCATACACATATCTAATTCCTATTTCCCCCTTAGAGTAGTGATTTCAAAAAAATGCTGAAACACGAACCGAGAGCCTACTCCATTTTGGTGTTCGTTAAAAATGTGTTACAAGTATGAATTAATCTATCCGTGCGAAGCCGGGGCGGGCCGCTAGTTGATAAATAAAAGGATGACAAAACAATGCAGAAATGCACATGAAACAATGGCGAGTATTGAAATGAATGATAACGATGATGTGAATGTGGATCAAGGATAAAGTGTAGTAAATGCAATGTGCTCGTGCGCGCCAGCTCGCGACAATTACCGACAAAGCTTGGTACGATTAAATAAGATATTGAGGCTAATAATTCTTATTGTCACTCACTAATCCTTAATTTAAGTTAGTCCGTCCTTTTTACGTTTAAAAGATTGAAAAAAGACAGGAGATGGCCATCCTAATATTAGAGCTGTCAAACATCGAATTTGAACCTTATGGCCGCCGTGTCGATTGCACAATTTTAGAGAGCACTTAAAACATGCGACTTAAAAATCTCTTAATCTGACAGCTATGCCCTTATTTTAGATTCATTTTCGTTCAAATTAATATCATTCATTCGTCTGAATTCATCACCTCTCTTTCATTGGCCATAAAAACGAAAAGGATAGCTGGATTTTAAAATTAGGATTAGAGCATGACTTTCCGAATCGAGGCCATTGAAGCTGCTTGGTGGAAACGAAACGCACTGCTGTCGACTGCTGAAAAATATTAGTGAATCCAATATCAAATTGTAGATGTAATGAGAACAAATTTTAATATAATCTATGACAGTAAGGTTAAACATCAGCTACAGTAGCGCCACCAATTGAAATAAATCGTTTACTTATTGCCTTCGATTCGGGATGTCATGCTCTAATTCTAATTTTAAAATCCAGCTATCCTTTTCGTTTTTATGACCAATGAAAGAGAGGTGATGAACTAATGATATTCATTTGAACGAATGATAACCTAAAATAAGGGCATAGTTGTCAGTTTAAGAGATTTTTAAGTCGCATGTTTTAAGTGCTCTCTAAAATTGTGCAATCGACACGGCCATAAGGTTCAAATTCGATGTTTGACAGCTCTAATTAGGATGGCCATCTCCTGTCCCTTTTCAGTCTTTAAAAGGTAAAAAGGACGGACTAACTTAAATTAAGGATTAGAGCGTGACATCCCGAATCGAGGCCATTGTCAGTGACTTCGATCGAAATTATTATGTGTTTAACGACAATAGAAAGGTTACAAATATATTTCAGTTTTTTCAAAGTTCTAAATATAATCAAAGAATAAGAATAAGAATACATTTATTTACAGCACACAGTAAACAACAATTAAACAAAAAACAAGACAGGTACATAACATAATAACATAATCAATAAGTTATATAAGTCGTAACTGTTAAACGTGGCCACTTTTGGCAGTACGGCGTACTTAACTTATTGATTATATTTAGAGTTATAAAAGAGTAACTAAAATATATGTATAACCCTTCTATTGTCGTTAAACACATAATAACTATGTATGTAAGAAAATCTTGGAATCTTAATTTGACCCACTTCTCGGTCTTCGATTAGGATGAAATTTTGCACACGCTCTGAGTTCTGATGACAATACATGACTAGCTAAGAAACGTCATTACAAATCCAATATGGCGGCCTCCCCAAGATGGCGGACTGGTTGTTTGAAATCCACCCCCATGAAAGGGTTAAAGGGTTAAGGGTGTCAAATGAAAGGGTTTGCTGTCAGAAAAACGAAAAAAATAGTCACGTGACTTAAATCCAATATGGTGGACGTCCAAGATGGCGGACAGGCTATTTGAAATGCACACCCATGATATGGGTATCAAATGAAAGGGTTTGATGTCAGGAATACGAAAAAAATAGTCACGTGACTTATTTGTAATTTTTAGTACGTGCTAAAAGCGTGTTTTTTAGTTTTTTAAACTATTATTATTTGTTATTTATAACCGTATAGATGTCGAAATTTAAAATTTATTACAATGTAAATTTTAAAATCAGTAGCTTGGACTCCTTTCATCACTTGCTTCCATAACATACAAGACAAGGAATCCTATCATTATAACGTTTGATCTTAGTTGTATCGAATGTTTCACATACGATCTACAGTTCTTTATTGCTCATCTACCAGATCTATACCGTGAGAATGAGAAGTTATTTAGTTCCACTAGTTCACATTTTACTACGTCTACGTGTTAACAAAAAACGTACTAGCTTTGCTTTTTGTAATGTGTACGTATAGCTATTAACATGTTTTCACGTTAAGGTTAAACGTCAGCTACAGTGTATGCGCCACCAATTGAAATAAATCATTTAGTTATTGTCAGTGACTTTGATCGAAATTAAGATTCCAAGATATTCTTACATACATGTATAATGAAATGTTAGCCATGTTACACTCTTTCAAATGTGCTATGTGGCTATTGTGGGGGCGGCTTTATTTAAGCGGAATTTTACTAAAAGTTATACAAACCTGAATATCTCATTTTCATAGGGTGCGATTTTTTCGGTCCCATATTATGAAATGTTACGCATGTTACACCCTTCCAAATGTGCTATGTGGCTATTGTGGGGGCGGCCTTATTTACGCGGAAATGGTCAAAAAGTTTTAAAAACCTGAATATCTCATTTTCATAGGGTGCGATTTTTTCGGTCCCATATAATGAAATGTTACGCATATTACATTCTTTCAAATGTGCTATGTGGCTATTGTAGAGGTGGCCTTATTTAAGCGGAATTTGACTAAAAGTTATACAAAGCTGGATATCTCATTTTTATAGGGTGCGTTTTTGTCGAGCCCATATAATGAAATGTTACGCACGTTACATTCTTCCAAATGTGTTATGTGGCTATTGTGGGGGTGGCCTTATTTAAGCAGAATTTGACAAAAAGTTTAAAAAACCTGAATATCTCATTTTCATAGGGTGCGATTTTTTCGGTCCCATATTATGAAATGTTACGCATGTTACACCCTTCCAAATGTGCTATGTGGCTATTGTGGGGGCGGCCTTATTTACGCGGAAATGGTCAAAAAGTTTAAAAAACCTGAATATCTCATTTTCATAGGGTGCGATTTTTTCGGTCCCATATAATGAAATGTTACGCATATTACATTCTTTCAAATGTGCTATGTGGCTATTGTGGGGGCGGCCTTATTTAAGCGGAATTTGACTAAAAGTTATACAAAGCTGAATATCTCATTTTTATAGGGTGTGTTTTTTTCGGGCCCATATAATGAAATGTTACGCACGTTGCACTCTTTTAAATGTGCTATGTGGCTATTGTGGGGGCGGCCTTATTTACGCGGAAATGGTCAAAAAATTTTAAAAACCTGAATATTACATTTTCATAGGGTGCGATTTTTTCGGTCCCATATAATGAAATGTTACGCATATTACATTCTTTCAAATGTGCTATGTGGCTATTGTGGGGGCAGCCTTATTTAAGCGGAATTTGACTAAAAGTTATACAAAGCTGAATATCTCATTTTTATAGGGTGCGTTTTTTTCGGGCCCATATAATGAAATGTTACGCACGTTACACTCTTTTAAATGTGCTATGTGGCTATTGTGGGGGCGGCCTTATTTACGCGGAAATGGTCAAAAAATTTTAAAAACCTGAATATCACATTTTCATAGGGTGCGATTTTTTCGGTCCTATATAATGAAATGTTACGCATATTACATTCTTTCAATTGTGCTATGTGGCTATTGTGGGGGCGGCCTTATTTAAGCAGAATTTGACTAAAAGTTATACAAACCTGAATATCTCATTTTTATAGGGTGCGTTTTTTTCGGTCCCATATAATGAAATGTTACGCATGTTACACTCTTTTAAATGTGCTATGTGGCTATTGTGGGGGCGGCCTTGTTTACGTGGAGTTTGACAAAAAGTTTTAAAAACTTGAATATCTCATTTTCATAGGGTGGGATTTTTTTGGTCTCATATAATGAAATGTTACGCATGTAACACTCTTTCAAAGGTGCTATGTGGCTATTGTGGGGGCGGCCTCATTTACTCAGAAATTATCAAAAATGATTTTAATATTGTAATTTTTATAGGGTGAAATATCCATGTTAATTGATTAAAATGAAAAATTCACATAACTTCGCTTTTTATTTAATTACATTTTCTTCAAAAATCCTAAAATAGAGATTTTTTTTTTTTTATTTGTGCTATATCACACTAACAACAGATTAGATTTCAAATATAGTTAACACACATTATAATTAGGATGCATTAAGTCATTTGGCAGTACAGTTAATTTTGGACCGAGGCCCTTTGATTTCTGCCCACTCTCCTTTACTTAGGTATAGATAGCTTAATGGAAGTAGTCTGGTAAAAGTGAAACTTAGACCAAGGTAACATAAACCCAGTGACTTTCTAGCTGGTCTTCACACGCGTCGATAAAAGCAAGCAACAATGAAATGGTGGAATTTATGTGGAACTTAAGTATCCAGCTATTTAGCCACATACTGTTTGGTATAGGCCTAGAAATCAACTTAGTAAAATATAGGCAATATTTTTATGCTCGATTTTAGGTAATAAGTATTTACTATTATTTCTTCTGTGATATTACCCATTTTAAAGCGCGATTGCCTTAAAGACATTTATTTGTATTTTCATTACACATGTGTAGCAATTAGACACGCAAATCTTTTATTAAAATGTGTTTTAGAGTTGGTGAGTTTAAAATATTGTTTTGATCCGACCTCATTATAATATAATGATGTCAAATAGATCATTAATTAAATTCGAAACCTCAAGAAGTAAACCTACAGACTCATTAATTTATTAAAAGACGTGATATGAACGAAAACAATGAATGCTTGTCAAAGATAAGATTCAATAATAAAATAACTTACAGTTAAATATTTTGGTCGAATTCCACCGCTTGATCAAGCTCTCCACTCCACTTTCGTATTCAATAATTGGAACATGATTAGTAAAATACATATTTTTTTTAATTAGTAAAAACGAAATAAAAAGAAAATAAGGCGTTACAAAAAAAGCTTACGTACAACCAAAGAAACTATAAAAGAAAAAAGGTTAGTTCTAGAACCCTGTTTCATTTACTTTTAATCTTATGTCCAATAAATTGAATTTTACATAACATAACATAAACGGCCCGTTAATTAAATTAAATTTAGTAATTCAAATAAAACTGAGATCACTATTTATTACCAATCATTTGGTATCTTTGGTTTATTTTCTTTGATTTTGAAAGTATATTGTTATCCTAATTAGGTTCTGCAGTATATTTTAAGACACTATTTAACTTCAGAACTCGTCTAAGATTTCAAGTACTGAAAGCTGTAAGACTGCTTTAAAACGCAAAAACATACGTACGTACTGGACGTCCCGGTTAAATCGATAGCTCTGCTTTTGAAGCCAGAAAAAAGCCAAGAAAAAAAACGCGGAAGCAATAGCCTGTCACTACTGATCTATATTTAGTTGGTGTTTCAAAAACCGGGTCAGACTGATCGGTGTCAAATATTCCAAGCGTATAGTATAGCCGTATATCCGCTCATAGTGGTCGTATGATCAACTCAAGCGCCGGTCTCATTATGCGTGCATTATCCTCGTTAGGATAACACGAATATTGAGGAAGTACACATTGATATAACTTTATGATTCAAGGCTTATACTGGGTGGCGCAAAAGTAATGACCCTAGACATAGTATTCTAATCGTAATGCGATGAAATTTCATGCCCTAAATATATATATGTATATATATGAAAAACTATTTCCAGTTTTCTAATTTAGAATAGATGTTGTAGCTGAACCAAATAGAGTCATTACTTTTGCGCCACCCGTTATTTGAAAAAATGCCTGGGCATATCAAGTGTAAAACATTACAGATTGGTACAGAAAAATAAATATCGATTAATCACAATTACCGAGAGTGATACGATGCTACTACATCTAATAAATAAAGAATTAAAATGAAGAGGTCTAGACGCATATTACGAAGCAAACATTTACTAGTGACTTTATGTCATTATAGGTGCAAACTCGCACTTTCCTTGGCAAGTTAACCACAGACTGCGATGAGTAAGATTCCTAAAATTATCAATCTCTATTTCAAATCGACCGACGTACATTACATCATTATTTACACAAGGAAGTATTTAACCAGATTCCGATTCCCCCCCTGCTTGCGAAACGTGGTTTTACTTGTACAATATTTATAGCAAACCATGCGTAACTAGGTTTACTGCTGCTAGGATATTTTTAAAATCTGTTGTGGGAGTGTACTGGGAAACAATATTAAACTTCCGTTTAACAGAAACATACAGAATCAGATCAACTCTCAAAAGTCTTTTTTCACGCATGGTTTTATCCAATTTAAACATGGTTAAAACGCTTCGTTTCATTTCTAAACTGTCGTTTCGTTGATAACTTTCGTCCAATTAATGGTCCACTAAACAACTAAAATATATTCATCACGATCTCCAACATACCTACGCAAGAAATAAGCACCTAGCCTGTGAATTTCTCACTCCAAATAGCCCAACCATCTGTTCCTACAGCAATTTTATTCCCCGATATTTAGAGGTTTGTCGTCATCACTTTATTGCCCTCGATGTATCATTGACATCTTTAAATTCCCAGGAGTAAAAGTACTAGATTTTATTAAAATATTATGCTTTTCAACCTGCTCATTGATGTGTTTTATTTTTTGCAGGTACATAATCGTGACTTGGCAGTGTTAATAAGATGTCTGTCGACAAAATTCTTACACTGACACTCGCTAATACACGTAAGTGTTACTTCTCTGTATTGAATCAACACCGATCTTCAATTTGATTGTAAATTTGTGCCAGTAAAATCAACTTTTTCTTTATGTATCATCAGAGGGTCGTTGCTCCAACTTCATACACATTTTCCAAACTAATTTGTGCAATAAAAAATATTTGTCGTACCATAAATGTTGCATGTTTAGGCAATTAAAACACCATCCGTTTAATTAACGAACCCAATTTCGATCCACCTTAGGACAATCATGAATAAGCAGATGTCGTCTAACTTGTTTACTTTATACAACAGCAATTTTATGTTTCTCTTTGTTGACAATAGGTCTCTTTTAAAAAATGTCCAATCTATCTCAGGACACATCGCAAACGAGTGAATGAACCATTACGTTGTAATGTTCACTTGCATATTTATTTATATTCCACGTTGTATGTATCGACATCATTTTCATGTGTTTAACGGTGTATATTTTGTTTATTGTAATGATAATATCTGTGGGCGACTTGGCTCCGAGTCCGACTCGAACTCGCAGGTGTGTCAATTTGTACCTTATTACTATTCACCACACATTCGCACACTTGTGGGCACGGCTGATGCTACGGACTTGTATTGCATGTCAAGTGATCAAGTATCGTCAATTTGGCTTCATTAAGCTATTAGCTTATTAATTAGTTGCTAGTGTCGTCATGAATAGGAAAAAGAACCTTTACTTAAAAATGAAAAAAAAAAATACGGTGGAACAAAACATAAGTTTCATGCGTATTCTTTTTTTTATTGAAATAGAAAAACACTGCAGACGTTTTCTTAATTATAGTAATGTAATAAATAGACTAGTCATAAGTAATTCTAATTAAAAATTAAATCGGTCGTTATTTCTTTCAACGCTCTCTTCATTCTTTCATGACCATTATTACAGTAAATATTTTAAAATTTATCTAGACTTCCTTTATAATATCCATTGTTTTTATTAGGTTGGCTTATACTGTAGGCGTCACCGGCGCATTCTCGAGCTTCATATTAAACTAACCCACCGAATGACACGTATCGCCGTGCTAATCCACGCATACCGTTACTACGCCCACCTTCCACGACCGTCATCCATCAAAATAATCACTTATTATTTCATTAAAACACATTTTAGTATTTAATTTGACTCATAATAACTGTACTTTTAAACTGTGTCAATTGGCTTTTAAATGAATATACATTTACCTACTTTATTATACAATAGATGGTAAATACAGATGGCTGGTTATATCGTTAAATTCCACTTATTTAAAGTTATATATAATGCATATTTTATTCAAATGCGACAGAATTTTGAAAAATTATTTTTGTTATTTAATTTCTTCTTCTTCTCCAGCACTTATTTCACCCACCGCTGGGCATATGCCTCTCCACACTTCCACTCGGCTCGATGTTCAGTTTTTCGGATCCATAGACGATATTATAATTTGTGTGGTTTCAAAAGTAATAATACGAGTATCAAGAATTCATTAGCATTGGTTCAAATTATTTGTAGTTATTTGGTTCGTGTTACAGAAATATCATGAATCATGTTTATAATGTTATAAAATATTATCATCATACTTTCAGATGTTACCTGCATGTTCTACAAACCGTATAGGTAAAACGTAACGTAGCTAACAACATTAAATAAGGAAACAGGATCGACCAGTTTTATCAAAAATACGCAAATTACAGTTTTAAAATAAAAAGTCACTGGCAATAATAATTTATTGGAACCTGTTACGAGTATCCTTCCACGATCTTGTCAGTTTTTTTTTAATATTCATACGATGCAATTTATTTCTTAAAACTTTCTAATATTAAACAATTTTGAGTTTCACTCTCAAGCTGCATTATCTAATCATATTTATGAGTGTTTCGTAATATGTAAGAATCAATTATCTCTAATCTGAGCCATATTTTGATGATGCAACACGCTATTGGTCATAGCATGAGCGTGTATATCAACGATATAGATTCTTGCCAACGTAAATTTTACCTGGCATACTGGCAGCAAGTTAGGCCATTGCCAATGCATACAACATGCATTAATCATAACACGTTGGCAGGCTTATTACATGAGACAAATAAAGAGTAAATATTACCCGCACTTATGTTTACACGATTACTACCACCATATTTTACTCGTTCTTTATGACGACGCGGACGCCCCCCTGCCAGGTGGACTGATGACCTGAGGAAGGTCGCTGGGGAGGCCTACGTCCAGCAGTGGACTGCAATAGTCTGATTGATTATAACGATAGATGATTACAAGCAATTAACTAGTAAATACCTAAATACCTACACCATTATTAACTGTCCGTATGCAGTGACTGATATTCTTGGCTTCAAACTTTAAACCTTGAAAATATAAAACATCCCGGAAAATATTTCTGTTAACGATGTGGCTTGGAGCAATTTCGATTTTTATCATAACGAATTTATAACTTTCCGACCTCGGGTGCCTCGGGACAGTTGTTGGCGTAGTAATTTATTGCGTAATGGCGATTTTTATTGATGTAAATGGGACTAAAATAACAATCAAATTGGGCAGAATTGTTATTGGACATAATGGTGACGATGATCAACAAGAAAATTGTACTGAGCGGACTCAATGAACTCAATGGCTTCCCCTGAATGATTGGCAGTGGCATTATCGTTTGATATTTCTTTTGAATGTTCTGTTTTTCATTTCTTTGTTGTTGTAAAAAGTATTTTTGGTTCATTCGTTGCAAAATGTATTTAATTGCTCTTCGACAGCCGACCCACAAACCCTCACAAAATATACCTGACATCAAACGTCATCAAAGCACCTACTGTTTATATGTTTAGCGGGTAGATGTGTTTCTTTTTCATTTTTTAAACTTTTGAGCTTGTCGTATGTAGCTTTTGCATTGACTAGTGCATAGACCTAGGTCAAACCACCACAAAACAACTCTACAATGTCAAAAGAAAGTACTGTTTGACTCAAAGGCTGATATATTTGTCTCATATAATAATAATAGAATAGGCGAGCCAGAGCAGCCGGAATAAATGCACGCTTGCCTTGAGCTAACCTCTCATTCTTCACACTTTAGAACTGCGTTGACATCTATCTACCTATATAGTGGACGTGAGCCAAGTACCTAGGTATAGGTATTAAACACACAAGGACAAAGAACACTGGAGAAAATAACGCGAAGCTTGAAGCTGGCTTCTCTTAAGTTGTGAAATTTATGTCGATATACTAAGTACTCGTATGTTAGCGTAATCCTTTCGCTTATTCTCTTTTCTATACAAAATTTCACCGTGTAATTATTAAGAATTATTGTAATTGTAAGAAATGTGTCCTGTTTTCTTAGCACTTTCATCACTAACCTCCGAATATGAACCCAGAAATACTAGCTAGCTATTCACCCAGGAATACTAGCTACTAGTAGCAAGCAAAATATTGTTCAATAGAAAAGACACAGACTTCAATGCTCTATGGTTCTTATGTTTTTGTCAGTATAGATGATAAAATATTTGTCTGAGCAAGGGCGCGGGCGCATCTCGAACGCAGGTCATGTCGCCGTCTCTCTCTAGATGTGCTCAGATGCTGTACCGTATCTCATTGTAAATGGCACGCACTACACCTGCACGTTATTTCAGTCTGGCCGAATGGCCGCAGAGCAAGGTGACTGGATTATTTTCACATTCTAGGTCACAAAGCGTGTTTTGTCTCAAGGACGTCTTCCCATGTACTAAGGCCACAGTTGAATATTATATCCAATTTAGGTTTTAGTTAAACTGCATATTCTTTATATCATTTCACTTCAACATCATAGTCACTAGGTATCTTGTCCATAGTCTGTTCTGTTCTGCAAACTTTTTTTTTTTTTTACATTTCTAGTCACTGTCCTATTATTGCTAGCCGTGATAACGAATTTAGCATCTTCAATGACATGTAAATTACTTGAGTAAGGCCAGAACTTTTAGTAACTTTCTTCGCCGTTCAAAAATACCACGAGTCACTTTTACATCGTAACATGTTCACCAACAATTGTAAAAGCTGCGGTAAAATTGATGGACCGCGCACGTTCCCTTGCACATTAGGTACCTCATAAATATGCCTTTTCCTGCATAAACTCCAGGTCATGTTATGATGGCATTATTTATGTCAGTCTCTTGCCAAAAGGCAGCTGTAGCGAGTTCCACACATGACTCACTCTCCTCAGCAACTAAATGCAGTTTGGTCACTTTTAATGACCTGACAAAGCACCCGCATATCTTCCTACTACTACATTCTATTAAATCCTGCAATGAAAATTGAAGTTAATTACGCTGCCAGTAGAATTATAATGGCGTGTGTTCGATCGGAGCTGTTTTAATGGCAGGTAGCATTTTTTGTCCATGTCTTACGCGCCTTTATTGATACCTAATGCGAAATCTCCAACAATAGATCTAGTTTCTATAGCTACGCGCACATATCTATTAAGTTCACGGTAATCATTCGGTTTACTTTCTTTTTTGAACGGGTATTATTGTTAAAGTTTACTGCGGTTTTCTGACCTAGATTCTAAAATTATTCAAAATAAATATTGTCGTCATGTGGTTCGCTAAATTATCATCTTTTTAGAGTGGGAAGTAGTAAAAATAGACAGCTTTACAGCACGATCTATGAAAGAGATAAATTTTATTTCAGCAACAAGAGAATGCTTAAGATCAAACTATTATTGTACGGGTCGATTCTTTGAATTAATTGTCACTTTAACAATCTTTGTGCACGAGCGCACGTTCATTGAATGATTTCCATTTATCAGCAACCTTGAATCTGGAACCAATCGCTGCATTTCATGGGAGCGGCACAGATCGAACTGTTCTAGAATATTTAATGTACAATAGGTAAGATCTTCTACACTTCTACTACACGATTTCACAATACCTGTTGATATAATGTAGACGCCTAGGCATGCAGCAGCTCTATTGTCGTAATATCACAATTGTATTGATGATATTCGCGTGATATAATCGTTTGTCTAATAGCTTTTGTTCGCACAAGAACCCTTCATTGCGCTTCAGTAGATATTTCATTAAAGCTATGATTAAACGGATTTTGAAGTATTTGCCCAAGTTTATTATTAGCGGACGTGTTGAAGTAACAAAAAGCGCTGTTTATCTAACTGAATCATCATAATGCTAGCAATGCGACTTCTGTTAGTTACATCAAAGTTTTTTATTAAAGCTTGAGCATTCATTAGCAACGTTCAAACTGCAAATAAAAATGATAAGATTGCGTTGGTATTTACTGAGAAAAACAATCATAGCAAATCCAAAGCTATATAAAATATATTTACGGTCAACTTCGTAACGAAATACTCCTTAGAAAAAATAATACATAGAAATAATCGCGATTCGTTCAAACTCCGGAAACTCAACCAAATTCGTATTTACTTCCACCACACTCATACAATCTGTAAGTGCTAATAAGAGCAGTTTTGCTGGGGTCGGACCCCTCTGCGCTCCCCTACCTGTGCAAATGCAGTATTGATCTGCGAGTGTCTGCAAGCTGCAAGTACACAGCACAGACTAATTCAATTGGGGACTCGGAATTTTCAACGTTGCGTTAAAACTACTTACTTTAAATACTCAATAACAAAATTTAGGTATTCAAAACAACTAAACAATTAAGTTGGATAAATTAGAAATACAGAAGGATAATACAGATTGGATAGACTTAGAACCACATAACGACAAAAACTTAAAGGAAAACCAAGAGTAAAAGAGAAATCTACATAATGTAGGTATGACGCCATAACACATTCAGTTTATTCAAATCATTAATCAGTAAATTTTAAATTCTCAATGAGAAGTTGGTAAATAAGATCGTTAAAGGGAAACTTGAGATATAAACTGGATTGAAAGCGACGAATAACGATGTTTTAATTCGTCTAGTTATTAATCTGAATTATTAATCAGTGAAACTAAGTAATTGTATAATATTTTGAATCAATTAAATTTTCTTAAATTTGATGATATTCTCTCTTAAATTTAATAAGATGTGATGAGGTACTTATCGTTGGTAAATAAAGTAAGAAAGAACTTACTTATAAAATAATAAATTTGACCTTTGAAAGTTACATTAAATCGACGATAATCGTTAAACCTGTTTTGATCAAAATGTTGTAAGTAATTTTACTGATCATTAAAATCACATTGTCAAAGCAGACTTTCCCATTGATAGCAGACATGTAATAAATATCTATTAAACGTATTCAACCTTTAACACCTGTGAGTGTAAACATTATGTTCAAAGACTATGTGATTTGCATTGGGCCATGATTGTTTTACTATACAACTAAGAATAAGACGTAGTTACCAGCCATGTTATCAATTCTCCAAAATCAGTTCCCAACTGAGAAGCTTTCTTTTTGTCTTTGCAGACTTTCACTGCATGGTGCAACAGTCACCTGAGGAAAGCTGGCACTGGCATCGACAACATCGACGAAGACTTCCGCAATGGCCTCAAGCTTATGCTGCTGCTGGAGGTCATCTCAGGGGAAACCTTGCCCAAGCCTGACCGCGGCAAGATGCGCTTCCACAAGATCGCCAACGTCAACAAAGCGCTCGACTTTATTGCATCCAAAGGTTGGCACTATTTATGTACCCGTACATTCTAACATACAAGTACGCAATACCACAGAATAAAATAATAGCATGCAATACTAAAGACCAGCTACCGATAGGAAAGATAAGCTACCGATACGGATACTAATAATAATAATAATAATGAAGACAATAACTTTAGTTAAACATTAACATTATACTTGAAGTACTGCCGAGAGTGAAATAAAATGTACATTGATAAATAAATGATATTTCTAAGAAATCTATGAAGCGCTGTAACGTAATAAATAATACGCAAACAACACCTAAATATGCAAATATTCAAACAGATTCCAGCTCCATACTTATTCACAAAATAAAAGTTAGTAATTACTTTTATTTCAACACGTAAGTCGTTTACTCGTAATTTAATGTGATGTCAGTACAGGAAAACGGTATAATAAACACGATATGGAGGTATTCATAAAAGGATATAACTAATTCAAATGCATTGATTGTTTTGATATTATAATATTATATTCTGTGGTTATGATTTCAGGCGTCAAATTGGTGTCAATTGGTGCCGAAGAAATCGTTGATGGCAACCTCAAAATGACGCTGGGTATGATCTGGACGATCATCCTGCGTTTCGCTATCCAGGACATCTCCGTTGAGGAAATGACTGCCAAGGCAAGTTTTTCCAAAAATTCCAAAAATGAAAATGGAAATAATCATATTATGTTTATAATTTACATTTAAAACATGACCTAACGAAACATTAGCTGAAACTAATAAAGACTATTGCACATTCCAGGAAGGTCTGCTCCTCTGGTGCCAGCGCAAGACTGCGCCTTACAAGAATGTCAACGTCCAGAACTTCCACCTCTCCTTCAAGGACGGTCTAGCTTTCTGTGCTCTCATCCACAGACACAGACCCGACCTCATCGACTACAGCAAGTTGTCCAAGGACAACCCATTAGAAAACTTGAATACTGCCTTCGATGTGGCCGAAAAGTACCTAGACATCCCCAGAATGTTGGACCCCGACGGTAAGTTATGCCTAACCATTTACTACCGAGACCAATTTGTCTAAAAATAACAACAACAGACAAAAGTTACAATTGTTATTGCTATGTCCTCAGTATCACGATTGTATCCTCTTTAAGATAATTTGCTACATGATGATTCCTTTTATTATGAAACAACTAAGAGAAATCTAAAAGTTTGAAAATGACATTATCGTGAAAATTGCAGACCTTATAAACACCCCCAAGCCGGATGAGCGCGCCATTATGACCTATGTGTCATGTTACTACCACGCCTTCCAAGGCGCGCAACAGGTATAGTCTCTTCTAGAGATGAATCCAGCCACCGCCAGCCCCCGAATTTTATAGCCTTTAACGCCCAGGCCTTGTGTGTCACTTATAGCATGGTTGCCTTTTCCAAGCTCAAAAGGCGTTGCATCTTCTTAACTCTCCAGTTCATTATTAAACCAAAGTTTAGGTCAGTATAGAAGATCCAGTGTCTTACTTGCCAGAGCTATATTCAGAGATTATTCCCGATGAAAAGCCCAAAAGACGTGAACGGTGAATAATATTAATTTTAAAACGGCCAAAATCGATGTTGTGACATCTAATATTGATATTGTTTTTAAACATTTTAGCTTTATTGTTATTAACATTTTTTCTTTTGATATCAAGCAGTGTATAGAAGAACGTTTCTGATTATAAGAGAGACATTATTCATACACAAGAAAGACGAGAGTAGACAATAATGACATCGCATGAAACTAACCCATGTCGCTTGCGTGCCGCTTGTCAGATCTGCAGAACACGGCGATGCCGGACGAGCGGGCCGTTATGACGTACGTCTCGTCCTACTACCATTGCTTCTCTGGCGCGCAGAAGGTTTGTATGATGATACTAATAGAACAAAACCTGCCACAAAAACGGTGGTAAAAAACAAGAATAATGTACAAAATTCTCATCATAAATTTAAATTAAAACTGGTTTAATTACACACAATTATTAAATATGCCATCAATTTAGAAGGAAAATAATATTATGACCATATAAAGCTACAAAGCCAACCTATGCACCTTAAACTTTTGTTTGACGCAATACATAGTAAATGATAATAGCAATATATGACACATGATTTGGTTATTTTTCAGGCTGAAACCGCCGCAAACCGCATCTGCAAAGTTCTCAAAGTCAACCAGGAGAACGAACGCCTCATGGAAGAGTACGAACGTCTTGCCAGCGATGTAAGTAACAATTAACATCGAAAATTACTAAAAAAAAATCATAAGATTGACTAAGGAGATAAATCTTGAGCATTTCAGAACTGACTACGCGATGGGAGAATTTTCTACAATAAAATAAGTTTCCTCTGAGAAAAGCAAACGCAGAACATACAGCATATTAATTCTAAGTTCTTCCAGCTGCTTGAATGGATCCGTCGCACAATGCCCTGGCTGAACAGCCGCCAGACCGACAACTCGCTTGCCGGTTGCCAGAAGAAGCTGGAGGACTACCGTACTTACAGGCGTAAGCACAAGCCGCCCCGCGTCGAGCAGAAAGCCAAGCTCGAGACCAACTTCAACACCCTGCAGACCAAACTGCGCCTTAGCAACCGCCCCGCCTATATGCCCACTGAGGGCAAGATGGTTTCTGTAAGTGTATCTACTTACTCACAATTCCCTGCTCTATACAGAAATATTTTAATAACCAGATGTAACTTTTACGTCATATGGAGTAAAGAGTCATGCCAATAAAGTTATTTTGCAGTTACAGTATTTACACAAGATAATGCTGTACAAAATTGAAATGTTTTATCTTCCAGGACATCTCGAACTCCTGGAAGGGCCTGGAAATCGCCGAGAAGGCGTTCGAAGAGTGGCTGCTGAGTGAGATGATGCGCCTGGAGCGTCTCGAATACCTCGCCCAGAAGTTCAAGCACAAAGCCGACATCCACGAAGACTGGACCCGAGGTAAATAAACCAAAAGTTTTGCAAGTTTTTGAAATACAAGGAAGAAAAGACGTAAGCACATCTATAGTATAATTGCCAAGTACGAATGTGTAATGACGAATAGGGTAGGTACGTGATTACTGCGTAGTTAACGATAACTACGTATATCACGTAATGATGCGATGAGCGCAATCATCGACACAAGCAAATTATTTCTAACCAAATAAATCGAAAATTGAATTGATAGACAAGCTCATGTACTTTTCAGGCAAAGAGGAGATGCTGCAGTCTCAGGACTTCAGGCAGTGCAAGCTGAACGAGATCAAGGCTCTGAAGAAGAAGCACGAGGCCTTCGAGTCAGACCTCGCCGCGCACCAAGACCGTGTTGAGCAGATCGCTGCCATTGCCCAAGAACTCAAGTGAGTATCGTCAAGTTTCTTTCTACACGAAAAATGGATCTTTTTCTTCCCACTTACAGCTGTGTTTACATTCCACAATCTTCAACATAGAAGTTTTAAGCAAAGTAAAGACATAAGGGTTTTCCATGATAGAAAAAGGATCCAATTTCAATGATCTAGCATGACTTCTCCTTCTGTTGCCTAAAGGGTGTCATAGGCAACCCTATTTGCAAAGACAATCCTATGCTCAACCAGTTTTATCAGCGTAACAGCGTATAGTGACATAACTACAAAATTTCAAAATCAAGAATCATTACCTAACAATAAATATTCGCCTCTCCTCAGCACCCTGGAGTACCACGACGTAGCCAGCGTGAACGCTCGCTGCCAGCGCATCTGCTCGCAGTGGGACCGACTGGGTGCGCTCACTCAGCGTCGCCGGCTCGCGCTGGACGACGCCGAGCGGGTGCTGGAACAAATCGACCTGCTGCATCTGGAGTTCGCCAAGCGCGCCGCGCCTTTCAACAACTGGTACGTACGACTGTTGTATTTCATTCACCGTAATAGCGGAACTGTTTGAAACTAGAACACGCGTTGAATTGCATGATTTTATGATCATCATCAAAATATGTGGGTCGGCGTATAATGTCGATGGATCAACCTTAAATATCTTGATGACGGAGTATTCAAGCCGCTACCCACACCACAGGCCTATGATCGGCACATATCACGAAACAAACTGCAGTGATCTCGAAAACGCTATTATCATCAAAGATAGCTAAAGATAATTCACAAAATCAGCATTCAGGAAACGTATTTGGGAACTAATATTACCTGATTACTCTCATCATAATTAAACGGTCTGACAAAGTAATCAAAATTTTAACCCATATTTCTACATCGACGATAAACTTTCAGCACATCGTTCAAGACCATTGACCATTTTCTTCCTACCTCTTTAGTCTTTTTACTAGAAAACTAATGTCT
The DNA here is from genome assembly GCA_951230895.1 of Carpatolechia fugitivella. Lineage (NCBI taxonomy): Eukaryota > Metazoa > Arthropoda > Insecta > Lepidoptera > Gelechiidae > Carpatolechia > Carpatolechia fugitivella. The sequence continues at coordinate 9,588,826 of OX579661.1, forward strand.
CAATTTCAATCAGGTTGGACGGAACCCGCGAGGACCTCGTGGACATGTTCATTGTACACACCATCGAGGAGATCTCGGGCCTGATGGACGCCCACGCCCGCTTCAAGGCCACTCTTGGAGAGGCTGACAAGGAATACCAGGCGATAGTCAACCTGGTGCACCAAGTCGAGTCCATTGTCAAGCAGCACCAGATCCCTGGTGGTCTGGAGAACCCTTACACCACACTTACTGCCCACGTAAGTATCAATAGAATATATAAAAGGAAGAGCTGCTACATGAACTTGTAATAAATAATTAAAAAATGAAGTAAAGCTAATTGCAGACGCAGAGTTCAAACTTTAAAATCATAGTAATTGTAATCCAAATCTGTAGTCAACTATAGTCAATTGAAATGAAATAAATGCTCTAATATTGCAACTCGGACTTTGAAAATCAATCATGGTTAAAAGTGCTTGTATCGAGGCGTCAGAGAACTAATGACATAAATAGAGCTAATAAAATGAATGCGTCTTGTTTACCAATCTTTCTATCTTCAAGGAGCTGAACCGCAAGTGGTCAGACGTCAGACAGCTGGTGCCTCAACGCGACGCCACCCTGGCTGCCGAACTCCGCAAACAACAGAACAACGAGACCCTGCGTCGCCAGTTCGCCGAGAAGGCCAACGCCGTCGGACCCTGGATCGAGAGGCAGATGGACGCTGTCACTGCCATCGGAATGGGTCTACAGGTAAGAAGACCTTCTATGACCACCACACATTGCATCACAGATAATTAACTTGTTAATCCGCAAGCACCGAATTAACCGCAAGTAAACAAAAAATGGTAGGCTCGAGCCCCTCGGTAGGGACGTATGTGAGCAATTGATGAAACAACGACGAAAATGAATACCTACTCAATACAGAATGCTCAAATCACAAGTTTAAGAGTATTATTGCAAAGCATCGTATATTATGGCATCGTTAGTCGTGCTAGCAAGCTGTACTATGGTCGTCCTGACTTGCCTATAGTGGAATGCATCATAAAAGGATTAAGACTATTTACCAATTTAAAACACCAAATACGGATCCGAATTTAGAATGTATCCTATATCAAACTTGAGATTAAGCTACGTATCCGTATTTCCTTTACTAAAATATCGTAGTTACAGCTGTGTGGTTGACTTCAGATAAATTAAAGACATTTTCTATTCCTTTGTGCAGGGTTCATTGGAAGACCAGCTGCACAGGCTGAAGGAGTACGAGTCGGGTGTGTACGCGTACAAACCTCACATCGAGGAGCTGGAGCGCATCCACCAAGCTGTCCAGGAAGGCATGATCTTCGAGAACAGGTACAGAATCTTTTTCTTGCGCTCTGCAAGTTATAGATGAGGGAAAATTTTGCTATAATATTCTGTCTTCTCAATTTAGGCTTAGGATCAACACCTTGTACTTGTCTTGTACAAACTATGTCAGTCATTTGGTTCCGTCTTCAACTCAATCACATTGTTTGATTGAAATGCCATTCCATCCAGCGCGTGCCTTCACAAATCGTACCTTGCCCTTGATGGCGGACTTTGCTGGCAACTATAAAACTGATTTGGCAATAAAGTTACATCAGTCAACATCAGTCTATTAGTTTCACGCACACGGAAACGCGTACGGTCCGGTGTTAAATGGAAATAGGACGACTAAGTCGGCAACTGCTACAGTACGATATCACTGGATTGACGCGTCATATTGACATTCATAATAGCGTCATTCTTCTCTTTCTTCTTCTTCCTTGATATATTTGATTTATCTGCTGTTTTGATCTTTGAACCAAAGTTTTCTGAAGCGCGTCGCTTCCCGCTCGCGAGCCTATCCGACGTCTTTGATCTGAACTTTCTCTCTGTTTCTCTATTTTGGAATCTGCGTCTTTCTTATTAGTTTTTTTTTTATTTTTCCAGATATTCCCAATACACAATGGAGACTCTGCGCGTGGGCTGGGAACAGCTCCTCACGTCCATCAACCGCACAATCAACGAGGTGGAAAACCAGATCCTCACACGCGACTCCAAGGGCATCACACAGGAACAACTCACCGAATTCCGCTCCTCATTCAACCACTTCGACAAAAACCGCACAGGTAAGGACTTCTTCACATTTCAGTCAACTGCGTAAACTCTAATAAAAGTGGGGCATCAACCTATAGTCACGAAAAAAAGGAAAATAATATATGTGGGTTGTTCATGTAACTGGTCAAAAAGTTTTAAAAAATAAACGCATCTATTTTTCAGGCCGCCTGGCACCTGAGGAACTCAAGTCGTGCCTAGTGTCTGTCGGCTACAGCATCGGCAAGGACAGGCAAGGCGAGCTCGACTTCCAGCGCATCTTGGCCGTCGTCGATCCCAACAACACCGGTGAGTAAACTCGTCTACATACTTAACCTACAACTACGCAAATAAATCAATAACAGTCAATGCCAGTGTGGTGCCACAAACAATGGCTCCTACGACACCTTTGTGAAGCTACCGACGACAATGCCTAGCTAGCTGTCTACTGGGTCAATCATAAGTATTTAAATCCGTTAAATCTAAAAGAAGATGGAAAAATATTGTCCATGATGTCGTTGAAAGGAGCAAGCTTGTCATGGCTTGAGATTGACTAGACTGGCTTTTGAGTTAGTTTAACAAGCATTTTATTATAACAGGCAGTTGGTACTTAGTTCTAAGCTTTCCTTCTGAAAACTGGCGGGAGACTTGAGTTTTTTTTTGTGTTTTTGAAAGTAAAACGAACTCAATAAATACAAACTAATGTAAAGCTGCTGAACTCTTTCATCATCACGAAGCCGAAATCTTTTCTTTTAAACAGTAAATAATAAAATACATCATTCCAGGTTACGTATCATTCGACGCTTTCCTGGACTTCATGACAAGGGAATCTACAGACACAGACACCGCTGAACAAGTCATCGACAGCTTTAGAATCTTAGCCGGCGACAAGGTAAGTTCGAGAACACTTTGTTCAAATTTAGGAACTTTACTTTCTAGAGGACTAAAAACGCTGTCATCAACAGCTCATATACGTCCCCACCGAGGGGCTCGAGCCTACCCTAAATTAGGGAGATTAGCCCTTAGTCGACCACGCTGGCTCAGTGCGGGTTGGTCGACTTCAGATACAACCTTTGAATTTCTTCGCAGGAGTGTGCAGGTTTCATCACGATGTTTTGCTTCACCGTAAGAGCGTCGAATAAACGTATATATGAATTCGAAATTCGAAAACACATTGGTACGTGGTGGGGATCGATCGAACCCACGTCTCCCGGACGGGTGGCAGCTGCCCTAGCTACTAGACCTCTAAAAATGCTGTAGCAGTGCCCAAATGTCGGCGAAAGATAGTAGAACTGAATCATCGACACGAAGAAGAATTTGGAAGAGGAAAATATTTGAAACATGTAATTTTGCTTCGAAGATTATAAAACTTGCCGTTTTAAAACCGAATAAAATATAACGTTTAAATTAAAAGCAGGTTTTATGATAGAGATTCTGGAGTTGTTAAGACATCTTTCCATCATGACCCGTTTCCGTTGCAGCCCTACATCACAGCGGACGAGTTGAGACGCGAGCTGCCTCCCGACCAGGCGGAGTACTGCGTGGCGCGCATGCCCCCGTACAGGGCCGGCGGAGCGCCGCCCGGCGCCCTCGACTACATGGCCTTCTCCACCGCACTCTACGGCGAGACCGACCTTTAGGTAACTTATGGTGAACAAAACTATAGAATAAATCCCACATCTTGCTCCTCAAGCCAACAAACTAAGCTCTAGTGACTTACCAAACAAATACTCTCTCAGAAGACTTGTCAGACAGCCAGCCAAACTTAAAGCTAAGCCAAAACTAAAGACATGATTATAACCACAGACCAACTTGGTCCGTGATTATAACCAACCCCCCGTAACGTGGGACAGGGTAGAAGGAAGAAGGTTGTCCTTTAAAGACACGCAGCTTATTTGAATAGGGAAAAGTTCGATATTTCGTTACTTTTCCATATCGATCGCTCTAGCAAAAAGAGGTCGAAAGATGGAGGACCAAGTTAATTCCACTTAAACGAAAGCATTAGTTAGGCAGTTTTTCTTCAGACGTTCTCATGACACATTTTTAGTTTTTAAAATACCAAAGTGTTGAATAATCTTGGCTTCCGTCCAGACGTCTTGGACTATCGCCTAAATTACAGCGTCCGCCCACGACCAAGTGGCCACATTCACACAAGGTATTAATTGCATTATACTTAGACGCAGGTCACACCCACCATCGGTCTACACGACGACATCTCTCTCAGGGAAGGTATGGAAGCTACAAGGAGACAAGAAGATTCAGGGTCGCCACCGCTCAACTCTAACAGGGCCCAGACACTGCGGTGTCGAACCAACTATCCACAAAAATTTTTTCCCATACATTGACTACAACCGCACATCATCGCCCTAAGCAACGGTCAATGTATCGCTAACAATTTTTGTGATATTATAGTCTAAAGCAGTTTAATATAAATGATGTGCAATGTTAAAACCAAAAACGCCACTTTTCATGCCGTAACATTCTTCTCCCTATAATTACTGTAAACTTTTGGCTCAAATCAGAGAAAATCGATTACTTATGTTACAACAAACTATTTATACAATTAGTATTAGGTAATTTTTAACTTTTATATAAAATTCTCAGGGAAGTCACAAAACATTTATTTGTAAGATAAAATGGTGCTAATATTAGGCTTGACTAATGTGTGACACCAAAATAAATAAGACTCGTTCGCAGATGTGAGAATGTTTTTGTTATATTTTTTTATTTATAAGCAAACATTATTTATACAAGTTTAATTTTTTAATTACTGCCATTAGTAATTTTAGTACTTGAATGGTAGGTAAGTACGTAATACGATTTAAGTTTTCTTTAATATCAAAGTTGCAGGGAAGTGTCACACAGATTATTTATTATCATAGATTGCCATAACTTGCCTGCATCTATTTATTTATCATTTGAATACCTATCATTTTTATATAAATTTATCATTTGTGAGAGTATTTTTGAACGAGTACTCTAAATAAATGATCTGCCATATTTTGTCTTTTAATGACTTGTTGTTGAAGATCCAACCAAGTAAATTAAGAAGAATCAGTGGTACGTAGTGTAAGAACGAATCATGTGCCCAAAAAGTATACTAACTCGAATGTACAGCTAATTTAAATAAAGAGCTCTTAAACACATTTACATACTTTTATTTCATTTTAAACACCTAGGCTTAGCAATTTTAAACACCTAGGCTTAGCAATTTTAAACACCTAGGCTTAGCAATTTTAAATGTACACTATTGATTTTTTGAGATATTAAAACTAGAAAAGGAACTTACACAATGTGATGTAACAAGATTCGGTAAAAAGAAGACTCAAAACTAGTACTTTGAGCATTGAAATTGCCAAAAAAATGTATAAACATAAATAAATTTAATAATTATATTATAATTTGCCCATTATAATTATTAAAAACTATACTAACCAATGGAAGACTGATAACTATTCTTTGTCTATCTTTTGTTCTTCTGCCGTCAGCAGTGCACTTTTGATGCCAACTTTCTTGAGCTCTTCTACAAGTTCTCCGGATTGGTGCATTTGTAGCATTATGTCGCAACCACCGACAAATTCGCCATTGATAAAGACTTGAGGAATTGTAGGCCAGTTTGAGTAGTCTTTGATGTCTGTTGGACAAAGAAAATAAAAACATTTTATATTATTTGCTCATAGTCCAGCAGTGGACTGTAACGGGCCGTTGATGTTGATGTGATTATTTGTAATTATTGAGCAAGGTACTTATATGTCCAGCAGTGGATGTCTTTCAGCTAAGTTGAGGATAACTCAATCTTAAATTTTATTATGACACCCTGACAATGGTAATATATAAAAATTGAAATTCTGCAAACAAATATAATCAATTAATTTAAAAAACAATCAGCTAAATTTCTTACTCAGAGAACAAAGCTCTTGCTCACTAGCCTAGTTGGCAGTGCCCAAGCTGCAAAGCTTGCAAATGTAGATTTAATTTTCAACCAGGGCAAACATTTGTCAGTCAAATAATATTCAGTTTTTGACCATATTGAGTTAACCTCTAAAGCCCACCATAAATTGGATTGCTACCATTTTACAAAAATCTTTAAATCTATAACAATAAAATAAGAGATGAGATGAGATTTTAATGGTAGGGCTCTGTAAATATATTTACCTTTTTTATCACTCAGCTGTAAATTATGTAAAACTGAAATACCTATGTGATTTGACTAACAATTTGTATGATGAGCACTAATTGTGTTTGAATGGTGTCTAGATAGATATTATTCATCTATAACTAGCGCTCCACCCGCGGCTACGCTAGAGCTATATAAAACTTTTCCCATGGGAACAAGATTTTTTCCCGGTAAGAAGTATCCTATGTGTTAATCCAGGGTACAAACTATTTCTATTTCAAATTTCATCCAAATTCGACCAGTAGTTTAGGTGTGAAAGCGGAACAAACATCTAAACATCCAAATATATTTCCACATTTATAATATTAGTATGATGTGAAGTGTGATGATGTTATGTATGTATGTTTAATAGTGCAGAAGAACCATAAATCTCTTTCCAATTTTTTTGTTATTTTTATGCATGTGCAAACAGTTATCATATGTTCTGTTCCTACTCAAAAATTACTGATATCAAAGAAACAGATAACCCACAATACAGACTCATTAAAGAGGGTCAAACTGAGTACCTACTTTAAACTTAGTTTACTGGCATACAATCTCCCATGAATGTTTGGCATATATGTACTTTGTGAGACCTAAATACTCGTACTGTTGCAGCTCAAAATTAAAACTAAAATTTTAAAAATTGTCTTACTAAGACAACACAAATTTTATTTTATCACTAGGTACTTTAGCCGCATTGATTCACTGATAACTAAACTACATTATTACTATCTATGCAAGCAAAACCAACTTAATTTATGGAGATGGTATGCATTTAATAAGCATTTCCTTGCCATTACTAACATTCTTCAACTCAAATCAAATCAATGGCCCATTACAGTCCACTGTTGGACTATAAGCCTCCTCCACTTAAGTGGAGGGTTTTGCCATAATCTCCACGCTTGGCAGGCGGGTTGGAGATCGCATATTAAAAGGTTACATTCACATAACATTCTTAATTCTACAATAATGTAACTAACCTTGTCTTAGTTTTTCATCCGCTAATACGTCGTGCGCGTCATAGTTAACAGCGTGCATTCTCATAATCTGAACAACTGCATTACTAAATCCACATCTAGGGGCATCAGGGACACCTTTCATAAATACTACAACTTTGTTTTTCTTCACCAATTCATCAATTTTCTGATTCACATCCTGATCAGCAAAAGTACGACATGATATCCTCACAGCATTGTTATATAAAGGCAAAAGGCTTCTTCGCAATAAGTTGGTCATTATTGGAATTTATTGAAGAGAATAGAAATAAAGATTTATTTATTTCAATGTCTTCCACAAAAATTTTGCTTTTCTTTCTAAGAAATTTATTTTATTTCTTTTGAAATTATTGTCAATTTGTCACTTTGACAGTCAATGACAACAACATTTCGATAAAAATTAAAAAATATATATAAAGCAAGACATTCACCGCCCGATGTGACCCAAATTGTGCCCAATTTGAAAACCCGACTTCAAAACCAAGCTTACGAAAAAAAATTGTCTATGACCAGTGCCTTTTGTTGCCATTACAACAAGATTTAAGTTAAATTCTACAAAGTTGTTAGAGTTTATATTCAATATTTTTTTCTACTTATTAACATACAAAATTTATGTTCATACCAACCGAAACTCTCTTTTTGTCTTTTGATTAATGCTTGTTTTTTTCGCATTTCGTTCAAAAAACGTGATTATAGTAATAGCATCGTCAGACAGAATGCCATGCCGCCGCCGTCCTAACAGCAGACAGGAAATATGAAAACCAAATGGGTGCAAAAGAGACAGAAAAAAAATTGTACGTGTATGACGGCATTCTTACGATGCGATAGGTTATAGTTTGCCATCTCATGTTCAATATTTTTTTTTTAGTTCGTCCTTTCTGGACAGGCGAAGGGATCTAAGCCCATACTGCCTGGTCTGTATCATTTTTATCGTATTGTTTGCTGTTTTGTGGCGGTAACACCGATCCATAAATTACACTGACGTTTCCGTAGACAGTGGCCGCGTTCCGATTTGCGCTGACATCACTTTGAGTACCCAAAACCGCGTACCGAATCACTGTCATTGGGATTACGGCAGTCATTGTGACGTCACGGATTGCGTCATGACCACCGCCATCTTCCGCTAACGGCGCCCATGCTCCAGAGCGAAATTCACGTAAGCGTTATGTCAAATTCGACTTTGACATATTATTTATTTTTAAAAGTTAAATGTTTAAATGTATAATTAACGTGTCTTAAAAAACACGTTATTCAATTATGAAATGGCGATAAATTACTGAAATATTTTAAATCAACAGTATTGTAGGTTAGGGTTGCCAGATGTTCGATAGTAAAAGTATCGGGTAAGTTATGTATATATTACGATAGTTTTGACTCAGGCACATACATACATAAGATAATATCATAGGCAATCTGATAAAATATAAATATAAATATCAAACATTCTTTTTTGTATTTTTTTAATTTCATGTGCCTATTTACATCTCCATTTTTAAAAATTCGCATACCTTTTCTTATTTTGGGTACTAGCCATGCGAAAAGTGCTGCTTTCACAGCTGTACGATACTTTTTTAATACGTATAATAATTTAGAATTTTGCCAGATTTGGTACGGTAATCAACATCTGGCAAGACTGAATTATAAGCAGTTTCAGCGCGCTCAAACGCCGTTCCGTTTTGATTTCACTCATGAGCCGTATTATCGCGATTTCTGAATCGGTACGCGCGCGAGTAATCGCTGTCAGTACTTTGAGCCGTGAAATCTGATTCAGAATACACCCAGTGTCTACGGACATTTCGTTCATTCTCGTCCGTCCCGCTCTCGCTCGATAAGATCGGATCGGTCGGACCATAGACAAAAATTTTTTACACACTCACTGGTCGGACCGGACCTGGAGTATAGTATTCTGTTCTGTGGACCGGACCTCCCTCACTTTGGTTGGTTGGTTTGCTTTTTTAGTCACAGAATATTGGTTTGGTCTGAAAAACATGGAAAATATGGAAGAAACATTCCAATTCCTTGAAGATTTCTCAAAACGTAAACCAAAAGTGATTCCTCAAGAGCTAAATGATTACTTAGCTCATGTCGCCAGGACCGGCGACCCAGTGTACCAATGGTCCCTTGTGAAGTGTTTATTCAAAGAAAAGCTTCTAAACGTAATAACAGACTTTTACGAAACAACGCCTAACATTGAGATTCCGCCTTATCCAAACGTAGATCCTTTTAATTACGATGCAATGAAGAACAGTTTATTGGAGCGCTTGGATTCGTTTTCCTCGGCTCCATTCACCGTTCAAAGGATCTGTGAGCTATTAACGTACCCACGTAAGCAGTACAACCGAGTAGACAAGTTTATGAGAGCTGTGGAGAAGAATATCTTAGTAGTAAGCACTAGGGAGCCAGGCGCGCAGCGACACGCAGAGCCAGAGAATGGTGAACCCGTTGAACCTATAGTAAACGGCTCTGACAATAATTCTGAGTACAATGTTGATGTGGAAATGGAAGACATGTCTTGGAAAGAGAACACTGAGCAACGGCAGACAGCAGAACCACAGCCAAGTTCTTCTGAATCTCACATATCTGTTGATGACATTGAAGCTCGTCTCAATGCTAAACAAGACACTCCTATGCAGATGCAAGAAAAGACAGCCACTCAGTATGAGTCTGTTACACCTCCTGAGCTGAATGTAGCTAATGATGAACAAGAAATGAAGCCAAGCGAACAAGAAGTTAATTCTGACAAACAAAAATCAAAGCCTAGTGATACTCCAGAACCCATAGAAACTGCATTAGTGGAGACAACAGAAAATACTGAAAAAATGGAAGCAAGTATAGAACAAGTAACTGATGAGCCTAAGGTTGATGTGGAGATGAAACAAGCTGAGCCTGAAAAGGATCCTTTAATCATTCCTGAAATTAAGGTTGATGATGCTGACATGACTGAACAGAGACTTGCAGAGGAATCAAAACCGAATCTTGAAGAAAAGATAGAGACAACACCTGTTGAAAATATTTCAGAAGAACTTAAGCAAGATGAGAAATCTGTAACTTTGGAAGAAAAAATTGAAAAAGCAACAGAACCTGCTGCAACAATTGATGATAGTAGCTCTGACACACCTATTAAAGATGAAACTGATTCAAAAGTACTTTCAGAAGTGTTAACATCAAGTGAAGAGTCACAGTCATCTTCAAGTGATAATACTGACGGCAACAGCAATTCCCCTAAAATGGAACCACAAAGTGACTCCCAGGAATCAAGTTCAGATGCAAATTTAGTTGATAGCAGCTCTGAAACTGAGTTAAAGCTTGAACCACCACAAGAAATAAAACCAATAGGAGATACTGAGGCTAATGTGACTGAAACTGTGCAAATTCAACCTGATAATTACTCTATATCAGATGTGAAATCAGAATTAGCACAACCCCCTGTTGAAGCTCCTAAAACATCTCCAGTTAAAGAACCGCCCCAGGAAGAAGCTAAAAAGGAAGCAATTGTTCAGGAACCAGTGAAGGATGAAACTCAAAAGACTGAAATTACAGAGACTATTGAAAATTAAGAAATTAATTGAATTTTCAGTATTAGGTTAATTATTGTAAAATTAAGTGAAATTCAACTAGTTATAATATCAATTGGATTGAACTAAGCTTAAGTTTTATATGTGAAAGATAAATCTTTTAAGAATAACTGAAAACTTATCAACTTACCGAGAACCCTACTTTGCTGGTATCCATGTATTAGAGTTAATAAGTACCAAATCTTGACAAATTAGCCTGGGCTTAATGGATATTAGTGAAGATAGGATCATGACTTGTGGATGTTTTATTTATAAGTCTTAGTATATATTGTAATTCTGCCTACTTATTTGGTTTCATTTTAACACCTTTTTAGTGTTCAACTCGACATTTGGATGCATTAATCCATAAGGCCCAACGCACACCGAGCGCAGCGCGGCGAAGATACTGAGAAGTCAACCATTTAAATTAAACCCTAATCCCTATATTATAAGGTTGAAAACGCCAGGCAAAGATAAATAAGAGCGAGCGGCGCATGGCGCAGTGAAGCGGCCACGAGAGCCGGCGCGATAGGGATTAAGGTTTAATTTAAATTGTTGACTTCTCAGTATCTTCGCCGCGTGCGTTGGACCTAAGTGGTAATAAAGATGCTTTTGTAACAGAATAATAATACTTTATTGCCTAAAAATCAACAAGTTCATTATAAATCTAATAAATAATAGTACACTTCCATAACACAACCTAAATCTGCTTATAAAAGTTCACTATTTACATAATATCACACTATAAGTAACAACTACCTATTCACAAAAATATCAATTGGATCTATCTACACTTATGGAACTTATTTATATTTCTTAGCGCCTAGAACTTTGAGTTCGTTTCTCATGATCTTGCCGGCGACGTTCCTGGGTATGGCGTCGAGGAAAGCTACGCCGCCTTCTAAGCGCTTGTAGATGGTCAGTTTAGAGGCGACAAGGTCGTATATTTGTTTTTCTGTGAGCTTGTGGTTGGGCTTGAGCACGACGAAGGCCTTGGGCACCTCGCCGGCCAGCGGGTCCGGCATGCCCACCACCGCCACGTCCGCCACCTCCGGCTGCTCCATTACGATGCTCTCGATCTCGGTGGGAGATACCTGGAAATTCAAGAAGGCGTCGGAATGCTGATGAAACGAAACTTAAACCTGGTATATCAAAAAAACGTGAACTAAGCTAATAATAATCCGATGTAAATATATAGGAGTGCGTGGTAGAGTCTGCTGCCTTCTGCCTCCCGTATTCACGAGTTTGAGGAAACCACCAAAAGCCTGTAGTGTGAAGTTAGTTAATCCGAACTGGACCCGCATTTTCGAATAAGGTTTCTTAGTTTGAGTAATCTTAGCCCCTTGATGGGGAATTTCAACGTGTACTTATTGATATTCGGAAAAACTCAGGTACCTACTAAAATAATAAAAAAATATACGAGCTAAAGCTAGAACATACCTGGTTACCCTTAACTTTGATAAGTTCTTTGGTGCGGTCGACGATGTAGAAGTAGTGTTCTTCGTCGTAGTAAGCCACGTCCCCAGTGTGCAGCCAGCCTTCACTGTCCACCGTCTCTTGTGTCGCCTTCTCATTTTTCCAGTAGCCTTTCATTATCTGGTTAACAGATAAATAGGATTAATTAAATGACGCAATTAAAGCACAATTGAATGTTTCTTTTCATTGTTTCGCCTCCGCCCCCGTATTCACAATCACGGCGATGATACGTCACGTCAGATGGCGTAAAATTAATTCAATGACGGTCGGTAAGGAAAACATAAAATGACACAGTTTTCGATCTTGTGCCAGTGACTCCCAATCCTTTTCGAAGGCGTCGAGATCGTCTCGTTTCCGAGGTCTACCTGTCCCATCCCACGTAGGCTACCATTGGGCCCCATTCGGTAGCGATCCCAGCCCACTAGTCCGACTCCGGATACATTCTGCAAATATCGCACTGTACAACTTTTCCTTACCTGTGGTCCCCTCAGCAGCAGTTCCCCCGACTTGTGCGGTCCCAGGTGCTCCCCGGTGGTGAGCGAGACCACCTTGGCTTGAGTGCTGGGCACGAGCTGTCCCGCCGCGCCGACCTTGTCGTAAGGGTACACGTATGGAGTCATCAGCGTTACTGGCGAACTTTCTGTCATGCCGTAACCTGCAATGTTAAGTTACAATTTTAGAGAGATTCTTAGTGAAATTTAAATTCATTTATTGAAGCAACTTAATCTGGTCCTTAGTCTTCTCACACTTAATCAAGAATTTCTCTAGCATACTATCAGTAGTAGGGGAAGCGCCCACCATGATAGTTTCGATCGACTGTAATTAGAATAGAATAGAATAGAATATACTTGCAATTGTTCTTTTTTCACGAGCGGGTGCGTGGCTAGTACGAAACTCACCTTGAAGCAACTTAATCTGGTCCTAAGTCTTCTCGCACTTAAGGAATTTCTCTGTCTGTCAGTGGTGTGAGCGGCTCGGCCACCATGATAGTTTCGACCGACTGCAATTGTTCCTTTTTCACGAGCGGGTGCGTCGCGAAGAATGAAACTCACCTTGAAGCAACTTTATCTGGTCCTAAGTCTTCTCGCACTTAAGGAATTTTTCTGTCTGTCAGTGGCGTGAGCGGCTCGACCACCATGATAGTTTCGACCAACTGCAAGTGTTCTTTTTTCACGAGCGGGTGCATGGCAAGTACGAAACTCACCTTGAAGCAATTTTATCTGGTCTTAAGTCTTCTCGCACTTAAGGAATTTCTCTGTCTGTCAGTGGTGTGAGCGGCTCGACCACCATGATAGTTTCGACCGACTGCAATTGTTCCTTTTTCACGAGCGGGTGCGTCGCGAAGAATGAAACTCGCCTTGAAGCAACTTTATCTGGTCCGAAGTCTTCTCGCACTTAAGGAATTTCTCTGTCTGTCAGTGGTGTGAGCGGCTCGACCACCATGATAGTTTCGACCGACTGCAATTGTTCCTTTTTCACGAGCGGGTGCGTCGCGAAGAATGAAACTCACCTTGAAGCAACTTAATCTGGTCCTAAGTCTTCTCGCACTTAAGGAATTTCTCTGTTTGTCAGTGGTGTGAGCGGCTCAACCACCATGATAGTTTCGACCGACTGCAATTGTTCCTTTTTCACGATTCACGAGCGGGTGCGTCGCGAAGAATGAAACTCACCTTGAAGCAACTTTATCTGGTCCGAAGTCTTCTCGCACTTAAGGAATTTCTCTGTCTGTCAGTGGTGTGAGCGGCTCGACCACCATGATAGTTTCGACCGACTGCAATTGTTCCTTTTTCACGATTCACGAGCGGGTGCGTCGCGAAGAATGAAACTCACCTTGAAGCAACTTTATCTGGTCCGAAGTCTTCTCGCACTTAAGGAATTTCTCTGTCTGTCAGTGGTGTGAGCGGCTCGACCACCATGATAGTTTCGACCGACTGCAATTGTTCCTTTTTCACGAGCGGGTGCGTCGCGAAGAATGAAACTCATCTTGAAGCAACTTTATCTGGTCCGAAGTCTTCTCGCCCTTAAGGAATTTCTCTGTCTGTCAGTGGCGTGAGCGGCTCGACCACCATGATAGTTTCGACCAACTGCAAGTGTTCTTTTTTCACGAGCGGGTGCGTGGCTAGTACGAAACTCACCTTGAAGCAACTTTATCTGGTCCTAAGTCTTCTCGCACTTAAGAAATTTCTCTGTCTGTCAGTGGTGTGAGCGGCGCGACCACCATAATAGTTTCGACCGACTGCAAGTGTTCCTTCTTCACGAGCGGGTGCGTCGCGAAGAATGAAACTCACCTTGAAGCAACTTTATTTGGTCCTTAGTCTTCTCACACTTAAGTAAGAATTTCTCTAGCATGCTGTCAGTGGTGGGAGCGGCGCCCACCATGATGGTTTCGACCGACTGCAAGTGTTCCTTCTTCACGAGCGGGTGCGTCGCGAGGAAGGCGAGTAGTGAAGGCACCACGAACAACGTCGTGGGCTGGAATTCCACTAGGCACTTGATGTACTCATCTGGGGTGAACCTGAAGTTGTTATCCATTATTTAGTGAATGACACTATAGGTTTATTATGCTTTTAAAGCTTAATTGATTTTAAAAATCGCCCTTTTGACCTTATTTATTACTCATTAAAGTGGTTTAAAATCACAGTTTCAAAGTAAACTTTAATCAAGATCAAAATCGGTCAAGTGATTTAGGCTACTTCAGAATTAGACATACTTCGTGGAAATCTGTATCTTCTTAAACCGAAATTACTTTTCGTCTGTGAATTTACTTTCTATGAAATGTGCAAAATGAAACTTCGAAACTTACTTTGGTATTGTAACCAAGTGGTATCCTAATATGAGGTTGTAATTGAGGATCCCATTGAAGCCGTAGATGTGGAAGAATGGAGGTACGGTCAACACCACGTCACCCTTTCCTGAAAAGATGGAGATATAAAAGTTAAATCACACTAATATTATAAATGTGAAAATATATTTGGATGTTTGTTCCGCCTTCACGCTTGAAGTACTCAACGGATTTGGATGAAATTTGGAATGGAATTTCACGGGATAAAACGGGATAATCTTACAAAACGCGGACCGGACCGCTAGTACCAGGAAACTTGTAAAGTAAATAAAATCATAGATCGATATAAAATTAAACTACTAAAGCTTTTTCATATACTTAAAACACAATTTAATGGGGTAAAGTCGAGCCCCTCGGTGGGGACGTTTAAGTGCTGTTGATGATAAAGGAAGCATGCACTGCACATCACTTCTATTTCACTTCAACCAACCTTTCTCTCCTTCATATTTCATCATCTTAGGGCACTGGACCTGCTTGAGATTGCTGACTAAATTCTTGTGTGTGAGCATCACGCCTTTGGGCATGCCTGTGGTGCCGCTGGAGTACGGGATCAGGCAGACATCGTCAGGGTTAAGGGTCGGGAGATCTGCCTCGTGGTCTGCCATCAGGAGGGAGCGGAGTCCGTAGATTCCTGGTGAGAGAAACGTTTTTTTTTTCTGGTGGTAAGAGTTGTAGACTGTAACATAGATTTGTACTGCTTTAAGCCGTTGGTTCCGGCTACTATAGCAAATAGTGACTGTTAGGTCAATCAGTCCGAAGCTTGATAGTTGAAATCTCTAACAATAAGGTTAATGAAACTCCTGCATTCTCGCGCTATAGGTACAACCCGTTCTGGGTCAGCGTGGTTGATTATAGCCTGGTCTCCCTAATTCAAGGTAGGTTCGAGCCTCGAACCGAGGCCTGGAACTTCGAGGCCCTCTCGGTGGGGACGGCTGTTAATGAGGGTTAACGATTAGTTTCTAATCAGAAGGTTGTGGTTTTCATTATGCCTTTAAATAAACAATTTTACACACGACGCCTGCTATGCACCTACGACGTAGGTGGAGCGTGCTTAGTCTGCCATGCGCGTAAACCCGCCTCGTAGGTGCAATAATTTCCTGTGACTGCGCAGCCCCTACGTCGTAGGTGCGCTGTTATCAAAACGCGTACGCGGTCACCTACCACCTACGGGTGGGAGGCGCATGGCTGTATTATTGCGTTTTTGTTTTCAGCAGCCAAAGTAACCTAAGTGTAATTTTTACAGCAACTGCCAATATCAAAGAATGTTTTTAAATTGGAAAGTTCAATTAATCTTGACTAACTGCCATTGCCTCGGTATTAAAAACCCGTTTGTATTACTGGATTCAAATAAACATTAGTTTGGTCAGAAGGTGAATAACTTTCAACATACGGTTCACTTTGACCAATGACAACTAATTCTGGCTTCAAAACATCAACAAAATAAACAATTTAAAAGTAAACATTGTGAATTTTTATTCGATATTCTTAATTCAGGTTATACTTATATGTCGTAGGATGATTTGATAATTCGAATTAAAAAAAAACAGGATAATTAGTTTAATGTTTTTAATTTAATTGTTAATGTTATCTAAAATTATCCGTGTTTTTGCAATATCCCTCGAGGTTATCGCGAAAATTTTAATTATCAAATCATCCTACGAGACAACAATATTTTATCTTATCAATCACCATAATCAATGATGATTGCGGAATTGCCAAGGTCAGAATATCGCTTTTAGAAAACGTGAAGTTAGACAACAGACTTACGTAGATAATAAAATGTACTTAATGTTATCATCTTGACTGGTAGCCAGTAATAATTTCAATCATCATCATCATTGTCAGCCCTCACTTACCCACTTCTGGGCATAAGCCTCAATACTCGGTATTTATTTTGCGTTTCACAACTGTAAGGAGTGTAAGTACGTACACTCCTTTACTCCTTACTTACAGTTTGATGAACAGATGATTACGTTATCATGTGTTTATCATCACAATCTTCCTGATGAAGGATACTAGTCGACCATACGACAAAATACGCGTGAGACGACCACATTATTAATTTACAGTGAAAATTTTAACTAAGATTTAATTTAAGGTTTAACATTCGCCAACTTCTAAAAGAAAGCTTACCTTTAATCTTATCATCTTCGCCACCGACCCAGATGGTTCCTTTGTAGTCCTTAAGGGACTTGCTGACTTCTTCTGCTACCGGCATGAACATCTCGATTGTGGCTATCATTTTCACACCGCAGTCGGAGAACTGCCGCCGCACTTCCTCTGTGAAAGGTAGAAAAGAAGATCAGAAGATGAACAGTCACAAATCATCATCATCATCTCAGCCGGAAGTCGTCCACTGCTAAACATAGGCCTCCCCCATAGGTTTCCAACGTGATCGGTCCTGCGCAACTTGCATCTTCTTCATCTTGCAGGGCGTACACTGGTAGTGAACGTGCCATCCATGTTAGCTTTGACGTCGAAAAATGATTTGTAAAAATCTTAATTCGAATAAAAAAAAATTGACTTTTGACTTTTGATCCACCGGCGGCGTCCAGTAACTTTCACCAAGTCATCTGTCCACCTTGTTGCAGGTCGTCCAGCACTACGCCTTCCGGCCCATGGTAAAAAAAATAATTAAATCAATGGCCCATTACAGTCCACTGCTGGACTATGAGCCTCCTCCACTGAAGTGCCCATGGTCACCATTCGCTTTTTCATAAATGCTCAGTCATAAATAATGAAATATATCATTCGAGAATAAGAATTTTACAAGATGTTTTGTGTTGTCAATATTGAAATTCATGGAAGGCCTGTGGTATATACTAGGGTGCCTAAACTATTTTAATAACAACGAGGACGACTAATCCCGTGAGACTGAGTAGAAATGGGCACTTCCCAATCGTGTCCGAAAGTGCACTTACTATATAGCCATTATATCATATCTTTTAGGTATTTTACACATAATTTCTTTCAGGTTCACAAGGAACTGGGGTCATAATAAAATTCCTACATTTCACTTAATGTGTAATCGACTAATATGCTAATCTAAGTGATGTAATAACATCCCATGTAATAATAATTTTTGTAAGATCACATAGGGTGGATGTAGCTTGGTGTTCCATTTACATCAGTGGCGGATTAACCTAAAGGCAAACTAGGCACGTGCTTAGGGGCGCGAGGTTACAAAGGGGCGCAAGCAGAAGTTTTAGTTTAGCATCTACGAGCTTCTAAGCGCGTCCTATCTACACTCCTGCATTTTCCGATTGCGAACGCTAGCTCCGTCACACATCCAGGCCACTTGCGGACGAGCGGGTGCAGCTGCCGCGAGCAGATTCGCAAGTACGAGGAGCTAACCGGTTCCTACATGTTCTCACCCCTGGGTTTTGAAACTATGGGTACTTGGGGCCCTGATGCTAAGATCCTTTTAAAAGATATTTCAGTGCGCCTCATTGAGACCTCTGGGGACCGCAGAGCTGGCGGCTTCCTCGGGCAAAGAATAAGCCTGGCCATCCAGAGAGGAAACGCTGCCAGTCTGTTGGGCACCATGTCTTGTGGAGACGCACTGGAAGATGTTTTCTATTTGTAGATACTGAGTATATTTTTTTTTTTCTATTATTAAAAAAAAAAAAGAATTTGCCTAGGGCGCTGTTGACATTTAATCCGCCTTTGATTTACATTTTACAGGTGGAGATTCAGTTTGACAGAGATCTTGGCATGGTTTCAATATACCTGTTCCGATTGTATGAGTAGTTCAATCTTCAACTGTATTTTGACATTTAGTTTGAGTATTGTTTACAAAGGAAGTAGTCTTTGCATTATAATATATTTTTTAATTATACACTAGCGACTACGCTCGCATTGTGTAAGATTTTCCCGTGGGAATAAGACATTTTCCCGCAAAAATCCTATGCGTTAATCAAGGGTACAAACTATCTCTATTCCAAATTTCATCCCAATCCGTTCAGTAGTTTTTGCGTGAAAGAGTAACAAACATCCATCTATACATCCATACTTACAAACTTTCACGTTTATAATATTAGTAAGGATCTATGTGAACCTGCTATAAGTTTCAAATAAAAAAATAATTTAATAAATATAAAATGAAGTAAAGAAAAAAAAGTAAAGTAAGTATAATAGTTTTAAGTAAACAATATTTATTTCGGATATCGTATACATACACGTATCCTTTCGCATTGATGCGGCGAAAGGATTTCCATACTAAGTGCGCGTTTGTATGGGCAAACCGTCGATCGCTGGCGATAAGTGTGGCCCGACCCTAAAGAAGAGTTACTCTTAAATTTCAAACCAACTGGTCTGAGATGGTCTGAGAGAAAATAGCAAAAAATGTCGGCCAGATAGGTTACCATAAAATTCAATGATCGTTTGATAAAAAGTTGCCAGTCTCAATCGGCTGCTGAACAAGTTGTGCAACCAGTTGTGCAACTAGTTTTCCCATAGCTCGCTGTAGCAGATCAAAGTCCAACGTACTGGGTCTAGTTAGCATTCGCGTTGTACAATGCAATGTAGAGTCCGAAGTTCGTTCACAAATTAATAAGTACGCCAATGAAGATTGAAGTTTAAACTAGTACTTGTTAGTATTGCACTTACAATAAAATTAATTTCAGCTGCGATGTATTTTCGAACCATATATCAAACAAAATATTAAAGACACTACCTATATATACTCGTACAACTGTTGTACATTTAGTTACAATAAACTTTTATAAGATTGATACTTTGTGAGCGTCGTCGGTGGTATGGTGGTTGGAACCGCTGTTTCCCGTCCGGGAGACGCGGGTTCGAACCCTATCACGTACCAACGTGTTTTCCAATTTTTTATGTATTCGGCACTTTTCCGGTGAAGGAAAACATCGTGAGGAAACTTGCACACTCCTATACCTACGAGAAATTTAAAGTTTGTGTGTGAAGTGGACTAACCCACATTGGGTGAGCGTGATCGACTAAGGTTTGATCGCCCTGATATATATAGGTAGGGACGTAATATGATCTATTGTTGAAAATTAACGCTTACGAAGGATATATCGAATAAATTAGACGCACAATTATTTCGCGTGAATGACAACTCCGTTATCATCGTAACTCAACTATTATTTCCTACTCTTGACGTTTGTGATAACATTCTTTGATAACCTTTTTTCAGGCACAGTCTCCGTCTAGTTTCATGTCTCCGTTATAACAACAAAACCACAACGAAGATGATAGACTTATCTATCATATTGTACCGTGTTTCTTGATTGTATCTTTATTACTGTTTACTAGATCATGAATAACAGATAAGGCACTTATCTAAAAGAAACATGTATTATACCATAGCGAAATAGATTCTAATAAAATTATATTCTTACATTTATTGTAATGTCATACCTTTATTGCATATTACAGTGCAGCGCTGAGCGACTATACCGTGTCGGTGTCAATTTAATTAATTGCCATTGCCACACAATAAAGAAGACAATCACATAACAAAAAACTGGAAGAATACTGGTTTATTCATCTGGCGGCTCTATACACTGACACCAGGGGGCCATTTCACGAAGCTACAAGTTACAAATTACAAGTACAATTTGATGTACATTGCGTAGACAATGAGGCAAAACGATAAGGGCTTCCAGTTTTGGCGAATCGGCTACGCAATGAATATCTAATTGTAACTTGTTACTAGTAAATTGTTGCTTCGTGAAACGGAGCCCAGGGAATGTAAAATCAGTTGTTGTTTATTTGTCAGACATTAAAACACACAATGTCTAGTATCGATTCTATTCACGACGCCTAAAGTACTTACTTTGTTTTTACTTATCGTTCGTTGCCTATAAACGAAAATTACCACTGAAATGAAAATATAAGTCCTACCTGCAGTATACAGGGGGTTAGCGAAGGTGACGACCAGTCCAGCCCTCATGGCTCCGTGTATCAGCACGACGAACTCGGGAATGTTTGGCAGGATCAGGCCGATCTTCTCTCCAGGTTTCAGCCGCAGTGCACCGATCAGGCCGTTGGCGCACCGCTCTATCATCAGACGCATCATGCCGTAGTCGTAACCACGGCCTGATGAACCGCATGTCTGGATCATACAGTCAAATAGTAAGGATTTGCATACATATTACATAGACAAATAAAGACACGCTCTTAATCCTAAAGGTGTGAGCTGAGCTTTTGTTGACTCACACGCCGATGTGTCTCAGGATTAATAAGCTCTATGGATCCGAAAAACTGTACTTCGAGCCAAGGAGTG
Organism: Carpatolechia fugitivella; assembly: GCA_951230895.1. NCBI lineage: Eukaryota > Metazoa > Arthropoda > Insecta > Lepidoptera > Gelechiidae > Carpatolechia > Carpatolechia fugitivella. The sequence continues at coordinate 9,610,172 of OX579661.1, forward strand.
GATGGAGTGGAAATGCTATGGACTTCTCCATGTCCAACATGCCCAATGGTGGGCGAAGTAAATGCTGAAAAAGAAGAGAAGAAGAAAAAGAAGGATCAATATTTTTTTTTCCTTAGCTACCTAGGGAGTTTTAAAACTTTCAAATCGCTCTCGTAAGAATTTTAGACATGTTACCGTAGTTGGCTGCAGATCTATAATTAAAATAAAAGCATCTGCACTGTATCGAATGTGTTATGGTTTCTTTTTTAATATATCATGCTCGATCCTTCGGTATTGTATACCTTGGAACATTTTGCAGGAAACATAAATGTAATAATAATGGCAGGAACAAAATATTCAGTATGACATAGCTACCGGAACGGAACTAGGGTCACCGGCTGAGTGTGTCGCTACGAATATAACTTCTGCATTTGGATTGAGCAATTTCCACGCTCCAGCTCAGTAACCACGTGTTTAGTCCGCTTCGGCCGTTTAGGAAACCGGGGTCTCGTAACTGGTTTCCTAAAAGGCTTTTTTCATTAGTCCATGAAAGTAAACATTTTTCCCCGAGGTTCATATACGTACAGATGAAATTTTCATCTCAATAGCAATTTTATCAATTAGCAGACCGCGCGAGGGCTTGTTTTTCTTCCAAGTTAGCTTATTTTCCTTGAGGAAGTTTCATGGACACTCTCTGTTTTAAACAAATTAAACCTCGTGTATATCGTGTATGGCGTATGTGCACATTTATTTAGAAAATCCTGTTGTTTTTTATCTGCGTTATAAAAAATATACGACAAAGTTCGTTTACCTGCTACATATTTATTTCGTATCGTTTAAAAACTGTTCGGAAAAATGTTATTTCCAGGGTTAGTTAAACCGTGTTGACCTTGTTGATAAACCAGTAATATTTGTTTTTATTTAAATCGTAAATAAAAAACGTCACAGAAATTGTTTGACATATGTCTGGTTTTTATCGACCGCGGTCAAAGTCCGCGATAAAAAAATAAATATAATTGGTAGCGTTTGAGCGGCGGATAATTTCGTGCGAGATAATTTGGCACTCGCATAACTTCATCGTGGAGATGCCCGCGCCGCTGGGCTGTTGGCGTAGGTTGTCTTGCACTGTATTTATAGGACTGACCAGGGGTCAGGCACCTTTGGTCTCCGATGGAGAAAGCAACGTTGTTAATATTTTCGAAGATTTTCATATTATTTATTTATTGTTTTAAGATTACCGACGAATGATGCACCTTTACAAATAATATTTTAAAGTACAAAAGTGTTAGATGCTCATTCAGTTAAAGGTAACCACAACATACACAGATATCTATATAATTCTAAGTGGTTCTTAACAACAATAGTTCTATGTCGCAAATTAAGAGAAAATTACAAATAAAAAAGTATTTTTACATCTTATCCTATAAATAAGCAAACATATTGTGCCTCAGTACTAAATAAAATATACCTATATTTCTGTATAACACTATTGAGATCAAAATAAATGTTCAAGATAAGTTATAATTTTTTTCTTAAATTTATAGGGTTTGTCGTTAAAAATATCAACTTCTATAGATTTAGGGAGGTAATTGTAGACTATGAATTGTAGATTATGACTTCTTAGTACTCTTGTACTAAGAGAAAACAACACGAAGCCGTTGAACTTTTGTGTGACGTATTTTCGGTTACAAATGTTAGTTCAAAACAAGTCAGCACTAAAACAACGTTAAGCAATGTTGATTGATAGGATGTTGTTATACACTAAAACTCAGGTGGTACACGTCTATCCTGGTACTACCTGACCGTATCACCTATTATTATATAGGTATAATAAAAGTGCCTTTTAAGAAATATTTTAATTAAAATTCCTTTAAATTAAGTCGGACCAACATAAATGTTCGAAAACGATCTTTGGTACTACAAATAGAAAAATATTTTGATGAAAAAACAGGCACATAAGTAGTAGTGGACAACTACGGAACCCTACACTTTGCGTGGCCCGACACGTGCTTGGCCGGTTATTATCTGTAATCCATATGTTAATAGGAACTCAAAAGATAATATTAATATTTTATTCTACAAGGAAGGTTTGCTATCCCTGAGTGGGACGGTAACCCAATGAACTTTGAAACTCGTCTTTTATTGCATTGCATGTAAATAATGTGTATTTGGTGCATGTGCCTTTGTTCTTGTCCAGCTGTCTAGATTTACCTAAGTGCATAGGCATTATTAGGCATGCTTGAATTCTTATGACCACGGAATATCTTGTTTTATATAACGAATTTACGGTTTATTTTTGTTATATACAACGTGTTAGAAAAATAACGCAAAACCTCTTGGGTGGTAGGTAAACGCACGAACCTGAACAACGTTTGTTCCAGAAGATCCACGAAATCTCAAAAAAAAAATTACCTTTCATCAAACTGATCAGGGTCCCGTTTCACGAAGTAACAAGTTACAATTTTATATTCATTGCGTAGCCAATTCGCTTTAACTGTTAGCTTTTACAGTTTAATCTCATTGTCTACGCAATGTACGTCGAATTGTACTTGTAATTTGTAACTTGTAGCTTCGTGAAACGGCCCCCAGCTGGTTAAGTCAAATTGAAAAAATGTTGTTCAGTTTCTACTTACCACCCGAGAGGTTTTGAGTTATTTTGCTACACGTTATATTTGACTTATCAATTGTTGGTTGTCGAACTTATGTACAACTCACACGATGATGATGATGACTTATCAATCAGGCAAACACCTATCCTAAGTATATTGTTCATTGTAAACGACTGACTAAAATAAACCAGAAAAAGAAGAAGAACAAGGACAGAAAGATGTTACACTTTAGTACGAACGAGTTTATTATTTACACCGAACTAGGTAGATTTTGCAAGTTAGTGTACTGTATAACAATTGTTATTATATTGTTGAATAAAATGAGTAGAGACATACTAGAGACAATTACCTAGTTAACTCTGCCTTCTACGACACTGTGTTAACAAACGGATACTTATGTAAATCTAACAATCTCTAGTTGCAATTAGTTGTAAATGAATGATTTAATGAATGAACACAGGCATAAACTTAAAAATACTACAACTGGAGGCCTTATTGCTTAGTTAACAAAAGTTAATAGGATAAAACTTATGTAAGTGTTGCCTGGAAAAAAAAAAATTCAGTTAAAGGCCGCTCATCTGTACTCTACTTCTTATATTATGTATTTCGGTTAGCTGCGTATTGTGTGAAAAAAAATTGAGTTTCTATTCTAAGAAAGAAAGAAACAAAAACTACTTATCCAAGTCATCACACAGTACTTAGTTATTTGTTTGATCTGTATCTTGCAAGAAAATTTATAGATACTTCTGAAATTTACATTACATCTTTTATAATAATTATAATCATTTATTTCAGGCAAATAAGCTCTCTAATATATCTGCTATATACGAGTATAAGCTACATATTATTATCTATATTATGTACTTAATCATTTTTTATCGCAGCACCTAAGCCATACCAATAAAACATTCTTTTATATTTTACACCTATTTTGGATAGTATATCGCAACTAAAGTCGTATAAAATGATCACAGTACAAAGATCACATTCCGAACACTGTTAAATTCATTTGGTTAAGGGCTTAAATAGGGCAAATTGATAATTTACAAGGCACTGAATGAATTGAAGAGGACAAAGTAGATATAATCTTGGTAAGATTAAGTAATGATTATTTTAAATTACGTTTTTTTTAAAACAATTCTAAATAAAGTATACTTTAAAGAACTAATGTCTAGGAGAAAGGTAGTTCCTACCTACCTATACCGGTACTTATTTTAAATAATAAAAAAAATCCTGATTTAATTTTTTTGCGATCGAATCATCACAAATAACATTAAATTATATTTACTATCAAAGTTACGAAAAAAATTGCTAGTAAGTACAAGAAACACCAACAATTTTGTAAAAAGTAAAAAATTGTAGTTCAGTTTCAGTTTATTTTATGTTCCAGAGTTCCAAATTCCATTTCCTCATTTCTCCACGCGTTTCTTGCTGCCAAACATTTCCGACCTTCGCCTTCAAATGTTGTCTATTTATATTGCCCTATCATTATACACACTGAACCATACAAACACTAAGTATAGTACAGAACTGGTAGGAGTGGACCGGACTTTGCTCTCGGAAAATTGCACTTGTGCAGCTCTTCATTATAACATAATTGGAGTTAATGGAAGTGACTGAAGTGACTGCGATTGTTTATTTACAATCTTCCACGTCTAGAATCTTGTCGAAGACCGAGTTATAGGACACGTGACTGATTTTAATTTATTATGTTTAATATAAGTATAACCTTTTATTATAGCACAAATTGCGAGTAGCCGTTACCGTTTTATTTAAAATAAAAATAAATAAATAAAATAAATAAATTGCGAGTAGCCGTTTCCTATCTGTATACAGCATGATTTTGTAATCCCTAGCAAAATTTTAATATGATCTTCAGACCATCATAAGCAACAACTTTTCCCAAGGAACATGGGTTGAAAACCCCCAAAAAAAACGTTTTTCATATAAAATACACAATCAACTTGACTAATTTGTATGGGAGGTCGGAATTTTTTTGGGGGTTTTTTTTTTTTTGACTGACCTAATCACTATTTATACCAGAGTGGTAATATAGTGGGCGCGGACTTGCGGGGGAGCAGAAGGCTCGTACCCCTTAGGAAATTTATGACAACGTATCTGGGGGCGCCCTCAGACGGGCTCGGACCGCGGCCCAGAACGTTGCCAGGGCGAGAAGCGCGTCGGAGAAGAATGACCCCTACCGGGTCTTACTGAATTTTTTTTGGGGGTGTTCAACCCTTGCAACTTGGGAAAAGTTGTCATCATATTTAAATTTTGCTAGGGATTACAAAATCGTGCTGTATGTACTTAGCGGAAAATTTCGTACTTCCTGCGATTATTATTGAAATGAAAAATAATTAAGATCATTAAAAACAGTTTTACTGAAAGTTTTACTACAAGCAAGCGAGGTCATTGTTAATCGCACCAATGTGAAAACACCACAAATAAAAAACTGTTCATAAAATATAATAACAATTATAAACTGTTATGAGCCACTTCCTGAATAATTTGTAAAGAAATTGTTTCGATCGAGACAAAAGTCTCCATAATTGAGAGCATAAAACTTTAAAACTAGAAAACAAAATAAAGGTCAAAAACACTCACCACCGAAGGCTTGTCCGCCCACAACTCGAAATCCTGGAACACGTGTTCAGTGAGAGTTTCATTCCCAACTTGTATTTCACCCCACGGCGACGTCAAAAACTTGTTGTCGAACTCGTGCGCCGGTTGAGTGGCGAATCCTCTCGCTAGTGCAACAAGGCTGTATGATTTCACGCGTTTGCTTTTCAAAATCGGTGAAAAATCGAGTAACTTTTTCACGAAGTTCCCGCGCAAAACTTTCAAGTGAGACATGTTTGCGCGCGCTGGTTGCTCGCGGCGGTGCGAGTCTGAATGCGCGGGCAATGAGTTTTGGCACGCGTTTGCGCTCTATAATAACGTAGCGTAGGGCGAGGTTCACTCACAAATCCTGCTGTAAACCTAAGCTATCATCGATACCAGTTGTTCGCCCCAACTTTTATCTAATTAACATTATATTGGCCGTTTAATAATAAAAATACTAATATCTCTAAAGATAAAATTTTCAATTTAAAAATATCCTGTTTGGCCTAGTCTATTTTTTTGTCAATTAGCTTTGATCTCGTAATCACTTTATCCATTATCTTTTAAATCGTTTAAGTCGCATAAACCAGCTCTCGTTCATCAATTAAATAAAAAAATATTAGTAACATCCGAATGGGAAAAGATTTTTTTATTTGAAATTATTTTTTTATAACTGTAAAAAGAAAAACTTTGAATCAAAATAACAACAACCATTTATTTGTTTCATAAATTCAAAAAATACGTTAGGTACCCGTTACTTTACAATTTACAAGTTTTACAACTATTGTCTAGCTAGGCAACATGTTTGCCAAATAAATATCAATTCCTATCTGTATTTATTTACATATAAATATATAGTTGCAACAATAACAACTGTTTTATATATCTACCCCACAGAGTCTCAACAAATTATGTTATCTTATCATATACCACAAATAAAAAATAAACATATAAATGAAATCTAAAATGATGAGAGCATTGAACATAACAGAAGTTTCAAGATTAATATGTCACAATCTTCGATTTCGTAAGTAATGCAATCGAAATCAATTTAAAACCAAATATAACTAAGTGACAATCACAATAAATAAACACCTAATATTTATAATAAATGAAATACCTTTAGGTATCCAAATATTTTCTTGCACCGCAGTGATAAATAAGAACATTTTAACATCGAAATTGACCCCGAAAAAAAACCTAAGAACTTCAAAAAATACAGACAGCCTTTCATTCCTTACATATTTCACTAAAATGAACTTAGTTCAGGTACACATTATAAGCCCAACTACAGTTGAACATGACGATTAGTTTTGTAACCAAGTTCAATTTCATTCTCCCGTTAAAATTGCTAGAACTATATCGCAGAAATTTCTTGTTAGTAAAATTTAAAATTAAAAACATTACTTACTCCTCGCTTCGCACAGTCGGGTGAATATGCTTATCTACAAAAGTATTAATGTAAAGGCAATGGATTTGTGCTAGCGGGTGTGTCAACCGCCGCATTGGATTTTACATCTCTGTTTTGTTCTCTTGCTTTTTTAGTGAAGGATTGATGTGTGATTAGTTCTCTGAAGAAGCCATCTTTGTTTATCAGATCAGGGTACGGCCCTTGTTCGACGATTACTCCGTTTTCTAAGACGGCGACCTCATCTGCTGACTGTATCGTACTCAGTCTGTGGGCTATTGTCAAGACTGTCCGGTCTCTACTGATTTCTTTAAGAGCTTTGTCGATTAGGTACTCTGAATAAGTGTCTAGAGCTGAAGTAGCCTCATCTAGAATGAGGATCTTTGGATTCTGAAACAACATCATAAACAATATAAAATTTTATTTTTAGCACAAATAATGCAGTTGAATTGGCTAAGTTCTGGGCCAGAAAAATCTAATTTATATGATAACTTTGTTCTTACCATGAAGCATCTTACGTGTTTAGAATTTTGAGTTTAATATACTCTAAATTATTATGATCATCGTGTTGGTATTATTGAGTCGCCAAAGACCTCTGATATAGCTCAAATAACGACTATTTTAAAGTATATCAATATTCAATACTATCGGTTCCATTGGAACTTCTACTACCTACCTACAGCTCGACTATCGATAGACTATCGAGTGGCAGCACTTACCTTGACGATAGCCCTGGCGATGGCGACGCGTTGTTTCTGCCCCCCACTAAGCTTTCCCCCCCGCGCGCCCACCTGCCGCTCCCACCCTCCCCCCGCGTTCACCATCTCATGCAGATGTGCAGTACGAGCCGCCCTCAACCAAGCCGGCTCGCGTTTAGCTTGCTTGTCTTCTTCTAACTGTTGAAGTGGAATAAAATTAAAAACACAACTATAAAAAATACAGGGTTACCTCGGAGACAGTGCGCATATTTTTTCCATGCTATCAGTATCATTAATAGAACACATTTCACGAAAAAGAATCATATGGTTTTTTTGCGAACTATTAGTTTATCTCCCGCAAAAAACAAATATCATGTTCACTCCACGCACGGGCTGTGGCACGGGACTGCAAGGGGGTGAAGGCGCGGCGCGCGGGCGTACGCTCTTGTCTCGCTGTCGTAACTACGTAGAGTGACCATGGTACTGGTTTTGGTGTGGATATTGTCATACGATAATTTTTTAAAATTTTTGTTCAAAACATACGAAAACACGTGTCTTTTAAATTTTAAAACCTTTCTATACGTAAAATTTGCGCACTGTCTCCGAAGTAACCCTGTATATAATGATACCCCACACATCCAAACCTGTCAAGGCACTTAAAAGTTATGGTGGAATAAAGAAACTCCTATAACATATATGAACCATAAACACATTACATTCCTTTTTTAGTGAAATGAGCAGAATGGAAGAAATTATATAAAATAAGGTATGGGTGAGGTGACCGAGGTATTCTAATACATAGATAGCGTTAGAAAAGAATTTCATATTCTATTATTTCTAAGTCAATGTAAACATTTCTAAGTCAAGATAACAGCTATCTAGATAAACTCGGAAGAAAATACTTAATAATAATATAAATTTATTTCTCCCAAAGCTTAAAATAATTTGTGTATGTGTGAGTGTGTGTATGTATTTGTATGTATGGACGAGAGCATGAAAGGGACTGTTGAATGATTAGCCCTACGACAGCAGCGTCTTGGGATCGGGTAATTTTTCTAATGTAGGTTAGTATTATGTTATCCAGTTATCCACTAAGCAGTCAACAGTTCCCCTGTCTGTGTGTGTGTGTGTGTGTGTGTGTGTGTGTGTGTGTGTGTGCGTGTATGAGATTCATCCAAATCTTTACTGTATAGAAAGACCGAAATGTTTCTTAGACACGGTTTGTTCTTAGTTTTACTATAATTTAAATCCCATAAATCTCGTAGTTACATTTACATCGTATACACAATCAATATTAATTAAATTTTCTCAACATGGCTAGACCATTTAAGGTTAAGATCCAATACTTACCTCTTTCAGTTCTTCCTCACCATAATCGTCTATCGCACCATATAATATATTATCTTTAATAGTACCACTAAATAGGACAGGTTCCTGCAAAAAAGTTGAGCATTTAGTTTATAATCTGATTGGGCCGCTTATTTCGATTTAAAATATGCTTTCTGATGGCTAAAATTTTGGATTCAAAAATGATTACTATTTTTCGTTTGTCACTCTTAGAAAGAGATGAAATGAGGTCGATAGTACGTCGTCTTTCACCACTCTGCCTGCGTCACAGTTGTGTGGCAAATTGTTGGTTATACCTATACAATGGGCAATCAATGGGCAGTATAAAGTCCATATTAAAAACAAAAGAATACGCACCTGACTAACATAACCAATATGGCTTCTCAACCAAACAGGGTCGAGCTCCTTAATATCAACATTATCTAGTAGAATCTTTCCATTATCTGCATTATATAGCCTCAGTAAAAGAGCAGCTACAGTGCTCTTCCCGCAGCCCGACCTTCCGACTAGAGCGACCGACCGGCCAGGCAACAGGTGTAGGTTTAGACCTTTGATCAGAGGCGTTCCTTGGTACGAATAGTGGACATTGTCCAGTATTATTTCACCCTTTGGCCTCTCTTTTGGTCTTAGACCACCTGTGGAGGTGAGGTTGGTTGTTATTCGATACCAATTAGGCTTGCCTAGTGCTCTTACTTGCGTAGACACATGCGTCATGTGTGCTGTCAAAATATGCATAGGGGGAGGGGAAGGCTCTACCCCTAGAAGTTTAAGATAACTTGAGAGTTCGGGCCTCGGCATATCATGTTGCCATGGCGAGAAGGGGCATTCTGTGTTTGGCTTCCTTCAAATATTCATAATACTCGTAGAATCGTTGGGATTGGGGAAAGAGTATGTTGTATTATATAGTTTTAACACAGGCATGCGTCTAACGCAAGCTATGACTTTCCCCTTTCTTTCTCCAAGCACTAAAATAATCAGTATGATATATTTCTTTTCTTTCAATAAAAAAAAAACCGCAAAAGAAAATCATTTAATTTTGTCCTTTTTTAAAATCTGGCCAGCGAATTAGATACAGACTTTCGCCATATCATATTGATAACTTGTTAAATAACTAAAGACCTACCTATGCCTTATAACAAAACAACAGACCTGCAACCGGAATAGCAGGCTTTCTATCAATGATATCCCACAGCCTCGTGGCGGCTCCGACACCTTTATTTAACTCGGTATAGAAGCTACTTAGACCCCCAATACTGATGCCGACATACGCTGCGTAGAGTAGGAACGAAGTTAGATTGCCGACAGTCAATTGTTCAGTAGCTACCATGCCACCGCCATAGTATAGCACCAGGATTATTATTGTATTTCCAGTAAGCCCAGTCTATAAAAAAACATTATTTTATAATCATATCAAACATGAGATGTTGACAGGTTGAACAAAGACAAACTACTTTATTCTTCTATGTTGTCTACATCCAGCCAGAAGCAGACTGGGAGCTACATGAGATCGTCGGTCTACTACATGGGGTCTCGGTCTCACTGTAAAACTAATGAATTAGGTCTTAGTCGACCAAGAGGAGTCAGTGCGTAAGTGATCCATGTTGGTAGTGGAATGGAGTTATGATAATGCGCCAGTATTTCTCTCACTCACTGACTCCATAAATAGTTCATTCCGTAAATATTTCAACCATTTTCTGTCGCCATCATGGGATAAGCCCGCCTTTGCACCTTCATTTCATGTGTTTTTTTATTGTGCAATATAGGTATCTACCTACATGCATACATATGTATGCATGAAAGTATGTACTTTCGCGCGCTCATCATAATTGGGGGAATCGTATGTTTACTATTTACGAATAAATGTATAGAAAATATAATTTTAAAAGTAGGTACACAGTTTTGCCAAGTAGTAAGTAAAACAGATGTTTTCTCCTCACCATTCCATAAAAGCTCCCGACCGCCAAAGACTCTTTATAAGCTAGTTTCAAAAGATTCTCTATTTTTTGGGCATATGATTCAACTTCTTGCGCCTCCTTGCTAAATGCCTTTACAGTCTTTATATTAGATATTTTCTCTTCAGCTAGCTGAAAGCAAATAATAGGGAATATGTATAAAAAAATAGTAGTTTTTTTTCATAGTTCATCTGAAAGTATACAAAAATAGAATACTGACAGTCAAAACAGAATCGTAATTATCGCAAAACAAACTATACAAAGACAAACAATACTAAACAAACAAAGATACAACATTATTAAACAAACATATACATAAACAAGCCGCCAAATGGTCTCAAATCTCAGACATTAGTTTATGGATACGATTGGTCAAAATCAAAATCAAAAATATTTTATTTGAATTAACATTTTTACAAATAATTTTTCGACGTCAAAGCTATCATGGATGGCACGTTCACTACCAGTGTACGCTCACTGTGGAGAAGAACGGCCAGAAGAAACTCCACAGGATTCGTATCTTTTGTAATTTTCTTTTAAATAAAAATAAATGGTACTTTTACGAGTCATAAAATTAAAGCTCTATATTTATTCTACTTTATTTTTGTTGGTATATTAAATGAGTTGTTACTAACCTCACTAGTTTCAGCCAAGCTGTCTTGTAACTGCCTTGTGATGCCTCTTACAAATCTACCGTAAATGACCGCTAGCACCGATACTGGTGGCACAACGCACAAGCCAATCATAGCCAGTGAAGGCGACATGTAAAACTGTAACAAAAATCTAAGAATATTATAATTATACTACTTCCAACCCAGTTTAGAATTGGACTAACAGCCTCCGTGGCCGAGTGGTCGAGATTTCGATGCTCATTACGAAGGTTCCGGTTTCGATTCCCAATGGGGACACTGTCAAGCAAAAATCTATTTGTGAGACTTTCCCCAGTTTGGTTAGGACATTGCGGGCTGAATCACCTGATTGTCCGAAAAGAAAGATGATTCCGTGCTTCGTAACGCCGTTGGTCCCGGCTACTATCTAGTCGCTACACGAGCCAAGTCAGTGGCCTTTGGCGGCTCTATAACACTGACACCTCGAGTTTGTGAGATCGGTTGTCGACCTTACAACCCAAACGATGATGATGATGATGGATGGACCTCGAGCCTACCCTGAATTAGGGTAATCAGGCCTTAGTCGACCACATAGGTCTAATGTTATGACTTCATACGCAAACACAACAAGGCAACTTACAATACGACGCTTTCCTTCGCGATAAGATATATCTAATAAACAAACATATTACTTGTATGTATTAAAATAAAAACATCTCAAACTCAAACACCTCGTTGACGGGAAGCAGGAGCCCTAGCCACTACACAACCAATGTTCTCATAGGACTTATACTTACTGCATAACAAAATGTATGTAAGGTATTTTAATTTAGGGCACACTTTAAATTTATTTAATTCACATTAAATAAATGTTATTTATTAATTCACAATAAAACAGCAGCTTCGCTCTGTCGCAGGCGTCCCCCATCAGACATACATACATACCTTGTGAATCATTTCTGTACTAATTAATATAAACTCATAGATTGGATGATGATAAAACACTAAAATGGGAACTAAATTCTATCATTAGTTCATTGTAATTCTACTATCTAGTTTTAAAGAATTAAATAAGATCAGGCATTTTGTATTGAAATAACTAGTCATGGACTTACCATCATTCCAGTTCCAGCACCAACCATGAACAGAGACCGCAAGCCATCGCTGACATTATTGCTGAGGTTTCTGCCAACCAGCTGAGTATCGGCCGATAGCCGGTTGACTAGTTCACCAGTGGAAGTCTTGCCAAACCAGGCAGGCTCTTGCCGCATTATAGCTGCATATACCTGCCTTCGGAGGTTTTGGGTCATTCGTTGACCTGTAAGTAAGTAGAAACATTTTATTACTCATTATTTATATTAGATATTCATAAACATACATTACTTGTATGAGTTGTATGTAATGTAGCTATTTTGCAAAACAAACCAATTTATTAGTAAGTAGGTACATAATATTATAACTTGCAGTGAACTGATCATAGAAACCTTATTAGTTAGTTCAAATTCTTTTTTAATGCATCTTAATTATTTTTTACTTTTAATTTCGTTAATATAGAACCATATAGGCAGTTGCCAAGTAATCAGACTTTTTTATTATTTCAATTTAAAAATAAGATTAAATCAATTTATGTAACTAACATATATTATTGGCTAACATAAATAAATTATATAATCTTGAATACATTCACAGCAATAAAGACCAGCGGCGCAAGTAGGAGCGGTTAAGGCCCTACTTACCGCTTATGCTGAGTAGAGACCATTTTTAGCATTTCACATAGCAATTATTTTTAGATTAGTAATATTTAAGTAAGTGTGTAATGTGATTTGTTCAAAATAAATAATTTTCTTTCTTTCTTTCAATAGGTATTTAAAATTACCAGATATGGACATAAGATACACTCTTCCAAAGTTACATAGACCTCCAACGAGAAATACTCCACACAGTATAAGACAAAGGGAATCTAGCTTTTCCCTTGCTGCTCCAAGGTCTGCTGTACTGCTGTATATGATGTCCAGGACCTTGCCAAGGGAGAAGGGCACTGCCATTGTCACGCTTGAAGAGACGATGAGGAAGCCAATTGCAGCTGAAAGGAGTAGATAATGTAGTTGTGAGTCTTGTGAGATAGCACTAATTCAAGGTTGAAAATTACAAGCTAGTGGTAGTATGAAGTATGTCATAACATACATTCGGTGATAAGAATAGAAAAGATAGTGCAATTTTATATAGTTTAGGCATGTATATAACAAACTTGTCCTAAGTAATTTAAATAATTAATTAAATACTAGTGTGTTGTTTATTTTTATCTTATTAACTAAAAATTTAAAAGAGTTATGATAAAATACAGTAATTTAATCTCAACTTATAGAATTATATCTAAAATAAGAGAACTCTTGTACATTTATAAGTACCTACCAATATTTACGTAAATAGTTAAATGATTTCCTTGCCAGAACAGGTGAAAAATAATGTGTTGGGTTTGAGAGGAATCTTATTCTCACCTCGAACCTTAGAATCCCTCGCGAGCTTCAAGAGTCTATTTTTAGAAACGCTGCTCGCTACGCTCGTGCTTCTATTATATTATATTCCACTATCTTTTCAAATAGTTGATTAATAAAACTCTAAATGGTATTAAAATTAGATTTTTAGGGTCGGCCCATACTGATTGATGGCAATTGACGGTTTGCCTATACAAAACACTCGCAAAGTATGGCAACCTTTTTGCATCGACACGGCGAACACACCCTGACTATGACACTGCCCTGCCCTGACACACGGTCGACTGTCGGCAAGACGCAAACGCCTCGGTGGATCGGCATGATACTGTCGCCGGCCCCACAGAATAAAATGACAAAAGCTCTTGTAATTTTTTTAATGTTATGCGATATTTGAAATCTGGTAGTCCAAATACACCTCGTGAAATTTTTCCAAATTTTTTTAAGCATTATTGACGAAGTTATAAGTAATTAGTAGTATATTCTTCTATTTTATTTACTTTTTTAATAACACGAATATAATGATTATACAATATTAAAAAAATCTTATTTTATTTTATTATACTATGAACAGATATCGTATTATTCGTATAAAAATTGTGTTCCTCCAAATTGCTATCAAACACTTATCATATTATTCCGTTCAAATTTTTCATACCAAATGTACTAATAGCCACAAGAGTATCCTCCCCAAGGGCACGCCAAAGCCCATCTTTCCATAGCTCGCTGAATGACATGTAGCCGGTGGGCCAGCTTCACCGTCATGTTCCACGTCTCGGCTCCGTATGTCAAAACGGGTAGTACGCACTGGTTACACACCCTGCTCTTCAGGCATTGCGGTAGTGGCAACGAGAAAATATGACGCAGTTTCCGAAATGCTGCCCAGCCCAACTGTACTCTTCTTGCGATTTCACGCTCAAAGTTGTCTCTACCCAACTGCAATGTCTGCCCGAGGTAGATATATTTTTGGATAGCTTCCAGCACTTCGTTATTGATCGAGATTGGTTCCGGAATGATTAGTTCGTTGAACATGACCTTAGGCTTGTCCAAGTTCATCCGGAGACCGACTGACAGTGAGGCAGCGTTAAGACTATGCAGCATTTTTCTTAGATCCTGCAACGATTCAGCCATTAGCACTATGTCGTCGGCAAAGCGGAGGTGACTGAGATATTCGCCATTAATGTTGATGCCCAATCCGTTCCAGTCTAGGGTTCTGAAAACATCTTCCAGTGCGTTGGAGAACAGTTTCGAAGAGATGACATCTCCCTGTCTTACTCCTCTGAGCAACTGGATGGGTTTTCTCTTATGTTTCTGTACTTGGACAAACACCGACGCCATACTGTACAGACAGGCTTCTCAGTACCACCATTGCACGTACCGCAAATCGACTTAGAATCGTTGCAAGGAATCAAGAACAGCCCATGTTTCGATGGAATTGAAGGCTTTCTCGTAGTCCACAAATGCTAGACACAGCGGCTGATTATAGTCTTGCGACTTCTGTATATCCACTGAAACTTTTTCGAAACCCAGCTAGTTCCGGAGGCTGGAAGGCGTCAAATTTTGCGGCAAGACGATTTGTGAGGACTCTTGAAAACAATTTTATATAGGTACTGTAAGAGCGCGATCGGTCTGAAGTTTTTCAGGAGAGCTTTATCTCCTTTCTTGAAAAACAGTGCCACCACGCTCTCACTCCACGCCTTCGGGGTAGTTTCATTGGCTATGACGGAATTAAATAGCTCCTTTAACTTTCTCAGTACCTCCTGTTTTAAGAAGTTCGGATTTGATTCCGTCTTCGCCAGGAGCCTTCCCATTTTTAAGCTGTTTGAGAGCCCTCTCAATTTCAAATAACTGAAGCTACTATATGTCAAAGTAGTACCGAGATTATTCATGCTTATGATTTATAAGGTTTGTATGAATCTACTGAGCGTCGGTGGCGTAATGGCTAGGGCCGTCGCTTCCCATCCGGAAGGCGCCAACTTGAACCCTGCCACGTACCAAAGTGATTTCGCCAGCGTGTTTGACTAAGACCTGTATGCCCTAATTCAGGGTAGCCTCGAGCCCCTCGGTGGGGACATAAATATGATCTGACGACGATGATCATATACCTGCTTCACTTTTATTCCATTATAAAGATGTCATTCTAATAAAACAGCTGTTCAACAATCAGTAATAACTTTCTTAGGTTATTTCTATTCCCCACATATTTATTTATTTAAGTTTTATTAGGTTTTAATCAGTGCTAATAGAAATTGTTTTTTTTTTAGAAGAAGCTTATCATCCGGATACCCAAGCTTTAACTGAAGGTACTGCAGGTTGTAGTGGTACCCAGATTATTCATGATTATGGTTTACGAGGTTTGTTTAATCTACTTGGCTACATTCTTGCTGCCGTGATAAGAACTATGAGACGACGAAGACTAGCAGCTAATTCTGAACCCGATTATGTTGAAATTGAGTTGAAGCAAGCTTATTATGTACCAATTCCAGTTAGCAAAGCTTTGAACACAGATTTAGTTTGTGTAATAGGTACAAAAACTATCCCAGTTCATTATCACCCATTTTACAAGTCTCTTAATTTTGTTGATGCAATCGAAAAAAATCAGGGTGAATCAGATGATGAAGAAAATTCTCTTATTCAAATATAATAAAAAGATACTTATAAGGATTTTTTTCTAAAATATTGCTTTTATATCAATGTTATTACAATTAAAATACTAGTATTTTGTAGTAAAGTTGAATTTTTGTTTACTTGCATGGAAATAGTAATTTGGCCTCGTTTTTATCCATAGAAGTTATTTAATTATAAATTAAAATTGTAATTATAATTTTGATTTCATTATGAATCATGGTTCCTAATAAATAATAATGCCTTCTTGAAAATACATTAATTTATTTTTAGTAGTAGAAACAAATTACAAGACCAAATATCAGTATACAAAAAAAAAATAATCACCAGAATATTATGATAAATATTTCTTATATGTAGGGATTGATTAAAAAAATATCATTGAATTAAATGACATTGATATGTTATCAGTATGTCGGGTGTTCATAATTTACATGAATAATATGACAAGTACGTAGGTACGTACGCACGCACGTACGTAGTGAAAATCAATGCAGATTTATATTCACTAAAACAGAAAACTTGTCCTATCTGCCGTATTTGTTGCCAAATTGCTAGTTTTTCAAAAGATAAAGGAATTTAAAAAAATTTGCTTCCATAATCAATATAGAATATAATTTTAGGTTAAGATCTCAAAATGATATGACCAAAATATGGTTTTTTATTTTTCCTGATAAATTGATTTATTGTAATTATCATTTTATTCTGTGCGGCCGGCGCTGTGTGCTCCTTTTCAATCGGCAAAGTGTGAAAGGCCGTCGATCAATGTGGCCCGAGTCGGGCCGCCCGACCCTTATATATGTAAAGAAAAAACAATATTCATTGCTGCTGGTCTGATTTTATGCAGATCATAATGCAATAAAATATGGAGGTAGGCATTAGTATTAAATATATAAGCATTTATAAACAAAACATGATAGCTGATTCTAACTAAGTTCAGTTGCATGCTCATTTATTCTGTAACAATATAATTTAAAAAAACTTAGGTAGTAAAAACGGTTAGGTAGTAACGCACGCATAGGTAAGGTATTTATTATATGGGCCTCTGTTTACATATTTAAGACCTTTATGTAAATATTGCCCGAAATAAATGATTATTATTATAGGTACTTGCATGTTTACTTACATGCCTCTACATCATTGGTAGCAAGAAATCAAATAAAAAAATGTTATCTTTTCATTCTGTGACCTTAGGAATTCGAAAAAAAGTTCACAGATAATAAACTAGTTAACTGAATATTTACCTGTTAGTGTCCATTTTTCGGGCGCTGCTAATGTAAACAATCGTTTTATCTCTGAAGTCTTTAATCTCACATTGATTTTCTTGGTTTCCAAGCTCGCCTTCTCCTTGACCACGGCAGTGTGAGCTTGCTTTTTCTGTGTGTCTATTTGACTGGAGTAATACCTCGGTTTCACACAGAATATTCCGTTGCGTGACGGCGGAGTTCTTTCGTAATAATGCAAGGAAGACAACATTTTTTTATTTGAATATAACCTTACACTACACTGACATGGTCGCTGTTTACTTTGTAAAGGAATGCTGAACAGCAGTTTTGTATGCCTACTAGATATTTTGGAATCAAACCGTATTTGAAGTAATCTTTGCAACATTTTTGTTTAATTTTATACAACTTTTGCCCAAAAGCGAAAATAAAACACTGTCATCTGATTTTGTGCACAACTGTCAAATTTAGGGATACCATGATAGTCCAAAAAATTGTATCATCATCAACAGCTCACATACGTCCCCTTATAATTTGACTTAATTTTATATTAGATTGGGCTAAAGCAAAGTATATCTCTATAAGAAGATCTCTGTGATTATTGCTAGTTGAAACATGATGATTATTTAGTGTATTTGGCACAATATATCTCAAGGTCTTAAAGATCCAAATAAGCTTTCTAATTCGTGATAAAATAGAATAGAATACTTATTTATTTATTTGCCAAAATACATGTAAAAATAGATCTTAAAAATAAAAACAATATAGTAACAATGTATTTTACAGAGTATTCGGTGTGCAAATATTTTGTAGGTATAAAATAATAAATACCTACCAGTCTTAACAACAAACAGATATAACATACTACAACAGGTATAACATACTCGAGATGCGGATGCCAAGAGAGCCGTTGGCCCAAGGTGACTTCAAGATATTTAGTTTGTGATACTTTGTGGATGGTGGGGCAAGAACAGGCTACTTGATTCAAATTAGTTTTACAATTGTGTATTTGTAATTTGAAATCCTGGAAAGGTTGGCGGTTCGAAAGGTTGGAAAGGTTAAAGCTGATGTAGTTAGTCTTATCCGTGTTAAGTGTAAGTATATTATACTTTAACCACCCTGCTCGGCGTCATTCTTGATGCTTTCCCATGTGTCTCCCGCGAACACAATGGCTGTGTCATCAGCATACGAACTGATTACAATCAGCTACAGCGTTCCTGACCTCCAAGTTACATAAATCATTAATATAAATTAAAAATAGGGTTGGGCCATGAACGCTACCCTGTGGCACACCGTATGACACATCATCACACTCGCTCATATAATTGTCTAGTTTTACCATCTGTTTCCTATTAGTTAGATAATTGATAAAAAGAAGTGATGGAATTCCTCTTATGCCTATCAGCTCTAATTTGCGTATAAGAATTGGATGAGAGACGGTGTCGAATGCTTTTTTAAGGTCTAAAAATATTGAGATACATTTTTTACTTTTATCAAGCTGTTCGACAACTAAAGAAATGAGAGCAGACACTGCATCTGCCGTGGATCCGTGGATCTGCCTTGGTGAAAGCCAAATTGCCGTTGTGATAAAATATTGAATTTGTCTAGAAAAGCTAAAAGTCGTTTATCGATAATTTTTTAAAATTTTTAGAGATTGCAGGCAATACAGAGATTGGTCTGTAGCTATTGATAGCGCTTCTGTCTCCACTCTTATACACAGGTGTTACATTATACTATTGATTTTTTTAGCGCTGATGGGAAAACTCTTTTTTCGAAGCACAAGTTTATGGCATGAGTTATAATCGGTATTAAGTCAGCTTTAGCAAGTTTCAGAAACGAAGTGGTGATGTTGTCTCACCCAGGTGCACTATTGGATTTAAGATTTACTATTATGCTATTAACTTCTATTGGGTCTGTAGGTAGTAAGACAAAAGAGTTAGGTTGTGCTTTAAATTTATGCAAATCAATCTCATCAGCAGTTGGTTGTGTTTTTTGTGCCAGATCATTGCCAATGTTAATGAAATATTTATTGACTAGGTTAGCTGATAATTGTGGTGTAGATTTTAGATTTAATAGTTCCGTATTTTGTTGTTAGTTTTATTAGTATAAGTAATATTTTTAATGTTTTGCCACAAGAGTTTATTATTTTTAATACTCTTTGCCAAAATGTCTCTATCATAGTTCCTCTTCAATCTTTTTATGAGCTTGTTTCAGAAATTCCTATATCTAATATAAGGACAGCATATCCAAGTAATTTGTTCTGTTTTTAAGTTCATGAGAAGGCTCATTAGGTTTTAAAGTAATATTAATGTTTATGTCACCTGTTATGATAATATTTTTATTAGTTAAATGTAAAGAATCTAGGTGCTGTGAAAGTGAGTTAATAAATTTTCGGCGTTTTTGAACAAGGGCGAACGATATATGCAAAGAATAGTACTGTTTAATATATCTAACTGTAGACATGATGCTTGTGCTAATTTGATTTCTTTAACGGTATGCATTAATTGCTTTTAATATAGAGGACCACTCCATCGTTCTGATTGAGCTGGCAACAGGTCAAGTAAGATTCATAGTTTGGAAGCACAGGAAGAGGTTTCTTTGAGTCAAGTCAAGTTCCGTAAGGACTATCACATCAATCTCAAACGCCAGCTCTTTAATAGTAATTAAAAAATAATCAAAGTTGCAATATATGCTTCGTATATTTTGAGATATTACAGTTAAATCGTTTTTATTAACTTCTAAATTATTTTTTAGTTTTGTTACATCACATTATATAAAAGAGCGCGCAACTTTGAGTTGATCTAGTTCAGTATAAATGGTGTCACACATTTATATTTGTTATAAGTAAGGTAAAACAAGTACTTAAAAATATGTGCAATATGTCAAAGATAAGAAACAGTAAGTAATAACTGATATAGTTCTGTGTTGATAGTAAAAAGAGAACCCACGCACAGCAACTTTTGTGGATTAAAACATTGATATTAACTTGTGTAAGAAGTTGTAGAGACTTTAATGTGTGGAGATGACATGTGTTTGCATGATTTGAAGTGTGAGGCGTGTGTTGTGTTTGATGGTATTTGTGCATATGTGTGTATGTGTATTGTGATTGTGTATGTATGTGATTGTTACAAGTGTGGATATAGTAAATAAGTAAGTTGGGAAAAAGCAAACATAACAAACAAATGGAGACAAAGGTACAATATGTAGAAAACAGAAACTGACAATGTGACTTCATTGTAGTAGTTAGAATTTTCTCTCTGTCTTAAATAGCAACACTAAAAATAATATCTTGCTTGGCCTAAAAATCTCTTGTAACTAGGCTAGGCTATAAATTAAAAAAAACAAGTCGTTGTGGTGCCAACTTCAGAATGAAGAAATTCATAAAATTAACTATACTACGATTTTTATAAAGATGTACCAAAGTGACAGATGCAAACGGATTATTTTTCTTTTAATGTTGCCACCTATAGAAAAATAGTGTTGTTAATGATTCAATTCAAGTTATTCATTGTATCGATATGACTTGAGTCATTGTTTTTTTTTTAATAGCA
Organism: Carpatolechia fugitivella; assembly: GCA_951230895.1. Classification (NCBI taxonomy): domain Eukaryota; kingdom Metazoa; phylum Arthropoda; class Insecta; order Lepidoptera; family Gelechiidae; genus Carpatolechia; species Carpatolechia fugitivella. The sequence goes on from OX579661.1 coordinate 9,631,265, forward strand.
CTAATTGTACTTTGTGCCAGTGTCAAGTTATAAAAGGTAAAGAAACTATTATCGCGTATACGAAAAAAATAAGTCGGGTTAATTTTACTGTTGGGCGTACATATTATATCTCAATAATTCAAAATTACTCAGGTCAATTATTTGAAAAAGTTTGAATGTTTGTTGCGATATCTATTAGAGCGGTACCTCTCTCTCATTCACCCCACCCTTACCCTATGCGAGAAAGAGAGCCACCGCTCGCTCAACGCTTAAGATACGTGCCGCTACCTATACGTCATCGCAACCAGAGTCGCGCGCGTCATTCGTCTCCCTACTTCGCTCGTGATCGGTTGCACGAATATTTTCTCAGTTTTGCCCACGCTTGTTTCTGTTGTTATTTTCTGTTAAGTTTCCGTTGTTTCTTCCTTGTTACGTTATTCATTTGTTTGTTAAGTTTGTGCCTGCTTGTTGTTATTGTTGTTAAAACTCCACGCCATTTTTCTGACAAAATATACACCAAAACATGAAAGTATTTTGCACTAATAAAACTGCAATCTATAACAACAATAAAAACTGTAATTAACTAAGCATGCAACTAAGAACTTTATGTTTAAATATCAAACTTCAATAGGTAATCGAAACTCTAGTGATTGTAACACTCAAAACTAATTGTTCAACAACAATCAAGTTCAATGAGCAAATTGATTCAATCACAAAATTGAACTATGGATCACTCAGGTACAACACTATTTTTAATTTGCGCAAAAGTGGCAACACTCTAAATGTCACTTTAGTACGTCTTTAAAAAAATCAGAGTATAACATGAAGTTCTTGCATAAGGCCGTCAGTCGCCCAAACAAATCGCGAAAAAGAAACTGAAATTATCAATGAAATTACATATTGTTATTGACGTTATTGAGATCGATTGAGATTGAGAAAAGGGTTAAGTTTAATTTTGTAATTTTTCTTGCGTGATTGCAAATGTTGGTTGCTATTAGGATTTATTTTTATTACGGCTTGCAGTGTCAAAACATAAATCGTAATTAAGAGCGTCACATCATCATCATCATCATCATATTCTTTGATAAGAGTTGATCCTCCTACTCCTACAACAATGCACGAAGCCTACGAAGTATCGCATTTATTGCTTAGTCATACTATGCAAATAGAAGCAATTACAGCTTACGGTATGTACTAACAGATTATAATCATTACATTCATGTTATTAAAACAATTTATTCCTAGTAATTATTATTGTTACAGATTACGTCTGTCGAATTTTCATTTCTGCTTTATAATTATTCAATTTATTCCTGTACGCTCTACTATTGTGGTGTTCTTTCTAGATGATCACCTATTACTGGGTACAAGACAAGGACATCTATTGATGTACTCAGTGACTCAGAGCAATGGCAATGCAAAGTATGAGGTACAGCTGCTCCGGCTGCACAAAAACTTCAGCAAAAAACCTATACAGCAGATTGATGTCATACCAGGTAATTACCTACAGCTATGATATGATACTGACTGACCATTTGGAATACCTATGTATCAAAAAATCTGCTTAGTATTAAATCAAATCAAAAATATTTTTCTAATCTTATAAACACATCTTTTGGAGGCACTTCTGAGTGGGACTTTTTTGTCTTCATATACTGAAACATATAATATCTATTATATTAACTGAACAACGCTGGAAAGCTAGTATTTTATTAAGAGAGGAAATCATGACACTTTTAATCTTTATGTTTCAGAGAAGAACCTGCTAATTTGCTTAACAGATAACCAGTTGTCTGCTTATGATCTGATCGGTGTTAATTTTCCTTTAGTGAAAACTTTTGAAGAGACCAAAGGAGCTTCTTTATTTGCTTTAGACAATATGGTAAGATACTTTTGTAGCAATAATTTATTTATCTGTTTACCAAGCACAAACACAAATATATTATTAAACCAAAGTTAATAATATGTTTGTGTTAGAATAAAATTAACTAAGAAATAAAATTGTCTTTCTTCATAAATGTCTTGTAAAAATAGTTCTATTATTGTTTGAAAAGTTTATTTGTTTCTTTTTTGAGTTTAAGTAATAAAATAGAACCCAATTTAGAACCATACTACTATTCTTTATATTTCAGCCACAAAAAACAATAACTGGAGAATCAGACTTTCTAGTCCGTTTATGTGTTGCTGTGAGGAGAAAATTGCAGCTTTATTTTTATGCAAGGAAAGGTGAATTCAAAAAGCATATATTAGAATTCACTACACCCGATGTCCCTAAAGTCATTGTGTGGGGTAAGGACTACTTGTGTGTGGGCTTCAAAGCCGAATACATGTTATATGATGTAAGTATATTTGTTAAGTTCATCACTTTTTTATTGTTGATACTGTCTGCTGTGTACTGTAACGACTCTCTGGAAGAGAGCCGCCACTTAATCAATTCAAAGGCACTTATAACACAAACACTATTTTATTTAACTACAAAACTGAACTTGCACTACTGTGATAACATTCAATCGTCCGCACTCGACGGCTCACCTGCCGTCCGCCGTTTATTAAGTGGCGGCTCTCTTCCACCTGTTTATCAATAATTTCCCTCTGTGCCGGAGAAACTCTATAAGGCCTCGAAGAAATGGGTTGCTCGTTCAAAGTTTCTATATCCACATCCACGATGTCGCACCGTCCTAACTGTGAAGAGTCAAAGGCAAACCTATCCTTATTCCGGTCCAACAAACCTAATAAAACCTCCCTATCGTTAATATCTAAATCGGAACCTACAATAAAATCTTCCTTAGAATTGATATTGAATTCACAACTATCATCCAAAGATACAAAATGAATATAATCACGTAGCGACAAATTCGATAAGTGTGCGTCGACCTTTATCGAAGAAGACTTTTGTTCGACGCCACTTTCAAAAAACGAAGTACAAATTTCATCGCAGCTGACAGCCGACTGGAAAATAAAAGACATGCTGTCATCGGAAACAAAATCGACTGCACTTTTCCCCAAAATTATTCTCGCCGAAGAAAAATCAATTATTCCTCCATGAGAACACAAAAAATCCTGCCCTAAAATAACGGAACAAGCAAGATCCTTAACAACAACAAAGGTTGACGAGTATTGCTCGTTATTTATCTGAAAAGAACATGTTATTTTACCTAGGGAAGAAAGTCTCTGTCCGTTGACTGAATGCAAAAATACCGCTTCCTTATCAAAAGGGTCATCCTTAATAATAGATGAATTAATGCACGACACACTCGCGCCAGAATCTATTAAAGCTGGAAAAGAAAAATTCTTATAAATAATCTTTATTATGGGCCTAACTTTAACATTATTCGAAGATATAGGCTTAAAATCTATGTCTTCCGTCTGCGACCCTGCCGACGATGTCGCCACTCGCCTCTCGGCCGCCTCGTTCGTGGCGCTTAGGGCAGCCGCCTGGAGTTTCCCGAATTCTGCCGCCGGAAATCTTGTGACTGGTCGAACCTTACCCTCGGTCTTAAGTTGTATTCTCTGCGCACTGGAGTACCAGGAGCAGAAGAAGCCGGTGCATAGCGTGGACTCTCCACGTTCGCTGCATCTAGATTTCTAACCTGAGGGATACCCGCTGGGAGTACCCCTACCTCTCCCCGTGCAGATGGCGTTCCGTACGCCCACCTGGGCGGTGTGTATAACTGCCGTTCACCCGCAGAGCCGCTTGGTTGAGCCAAATGGGGATCATGCAGTACGCCCATTGGCCGACTGAAACCTTCCAGCCCTAACGGCAGATGCGTTGGTGATATTGCTTCCTTTGGGCCATAAATCATCATTAATTGGTCAATCATCTTCCTGAGTTCCTTTTTGGTGCCATATATAGAGGCCACCAGTTTATGTTTGTAAAAGCCTTCTGTAGTCTTCAGAAATTGATTAATGAATTTCTCGTCTCCAATAATCTTTGCTTTCGTGGCCAACTCCTGAAGGCGATAAAAGTAGGACAGCACGTCTTCTTTATTCTCCTGTTTCGCATGATAAAAGAGTTCCTCGTAGTTGGCCTGAGGTGGGAATTCCTCCTTGAATAATTTCTCCAGCTCTTCATAAGTTTTTGCCTGGGATTCTATCGTTCTGTAGAAAGAAAGGGTCCCTGCAAGTACGTGCTTATCACCGCCATCTTTTCTTCTTGTGACAACTTCTTGAGGACTGCCAATCGATTGAAACGTTTGAAGAATTCCTCAGAATCTTGGCGAAAGCCATTGAAGCATGTGATAGACTCCATAATCATTTAATATTCTCCGGTTATTTATTTAATATTCTCCACTTACTTGGTATTCTCCACTTCTATTTCAAACAATTTTCTTTTTGTTTTTCGTTCTATTCTAGAACTATTCCGCAATCTTCTATCCGCTGTCACACTCACTTCAAAGAGGGTGAGGGATATGAGAGGGTTATCACTCACAGTTGAGGAGTCCTTTGTTTTAAATCAGTTAATAATTCTATTTGTGGGGGCGTATACCAGGTCTGGGTGTCTCCACCACTGTAACGACTCTCCGGAAGAGAGCCGCCACTTAATAAATTCAAAGGCACTTATAACACAAACACTATTTTATTTAACTACAAAACTGAACTTGCACTACTGTGATAACATTCAATCGTCCGCACTCGACGGCGGACGGCAGGTGAGAGCGTCAAATACCGACGGCCCCAGCCCGTCTGAAGTTTCTATCGTTCTCTTTCTAAACTGAATAGTTAAAAAGAGAACGAATATATTGCAAAAAGAAAACTATCGCCAGTATCAAACTACATAGCACTCGGACCAACGAGGCCCGATGCTACAGTACTATAAATAAAATATGTACTATAAGTGCTGTAAGGTGACTGGTGTAAAGTATAAATTGTTCCCCCTTTATCAGATAGAGCATATTTTTCGTATATACCATCACTACAACCTTAGACTAGCTGTATGGTCTTAGACTTCAACAAATAAAGTAAAATTTATTCAATAGAAAATGGGCGGTATAATTTTATTCATGAGAAACAAATATGTGGCTAATTTCAGTACCTAATCATTTTTCAAAAAAACAATTAAGATAAAGTATGAAAAAGTTTTTTTGGCAATTAATGGGCTTCAGAAGCACGAAAAATGCTCTAGTTCACAATATTAAAATTGTGTCAATAATTTTGCGTATCATATTACTGTTGTAATGTGGCTATTAATGCTTTTTTTTTTCATTTCAGCTGGCTTCAGGAAATCCGAAAGAGATATTCCCAATCGGCAGTTCTAGGTCTTTAGAACCAACAATAGCCAAGCACTCAGATTCTTGCTTCATACTGGGCAGAGATAATACGTCTGTGTTGGTACAGGAAGCTAAAGAGGACGTAGTTATTAGGAAGACAATCAAGTGGTCTGAACCTCCAGTTGGTGTTGGTAAGAAAAAATAATTGAATTGTAAATGTATTTTCATGTATAATTTTATAACAACAACAAGTAAGTGGTAGTTGGAACCACATGCACAATAATGCACATTCTTATGTGTGTCTGAATGTTGTAATTCATGAGCTCACATACATTCTAAGAAGATGTTAGATGTCTCTTACATGTAGAAAACATTGAGAAATCCTTCATCTGTCAGGCCAATTTGCACAAGGCTTGCGCATAAATCCTCAAATGTCAAAATATAAATATTTTAAATAAATCTTCTCCTTAATTATTAGCCATTGTGAACATTACAACTTTATTTTATTATTGAACTATTCGTGATTTTTATTCATTATTATTTTATTTTAAATGGAAACACTCACGTAATTATGGAAACATTATGTTCCAACATTTCAATCTTGTACGAGGATTTTCTTCAGGGACGCCGGCGGGTCACTCATCACCACCGCCCGTAAGGTGAATCCGCTGAAGTTTCCATAATTACAACTTTAACTTTTCGATTCATTTTCAGTGTGGGATGAGCCGTACATGCTCGGTCTATTGCAAGACCAAGTTATTGTTCAGACTGTGGAGCCGACAATCTTTATACAGACCCTACCTGAACTGAATAAAGCAAGACTGATATATAAGTAAGTTTTCTCCGATACGCTCGAAAATGTGATCATTACTGTAAAAAAACAGTACGCGTAGTGACTCATTTTTGGACGAAACATTGCCCCATGTATGTATGTATGTATGTATGTATGTATGTCTTGTGGGGGACGCCTGCGACGGAGCGCAGACGGGTGACCTGCTCTGTGTGTAGAACTATTTCACCCCTAATTCCCAGTTCGGTTGTCGCCCTTCGGACTCGCGGTGCATCGGACATTTCTCCCTGTTCCCTCGCTCTCCCCGGACGAGTTCTGCCCCACACGTTTCCTCTCCCACCGCTCCAGGTAAGCGCTTGCTGGAGCGTCCTAGCCGATTCACCCCAGACAGAAGGGGGTACCACTCCGCATGAAGGGAACCCGGAGATCCCCCCCCACGGAGCCCCCCCCCCCCTCCAAAGTTCCTCGGTAGTGCTCCCACACTTCCTTAGCGTGGGATCCTCCGGATCGCATGGTGTCATACAACTCGTCCCCTTCCGCGGTCCAACAGGTTAGTCCTCGCCCCGCTATTCCTCTAGGAGGCAACCGAGGAGCACTGGTTTTACTGGTGCCCCGGCAGCGTCGACACCTCGAATCTTCCCGATGCTCTGCAAAGTCTGATTATGTTCCCTATTGAAATGTCCCTTAACTGTTCCCTATCAATCCTATCGGTTCCTAGTATCTCCCATCTTGGTAAAGAATACATAGGACATTCCGCAATTAGGTGAATGCTTGTTTCTTCTTCCCCACATTCGGGACATGACGGATCTGTGGCTTTCTTCATAATAGTGAGGTGTCTGTTTAGTGCACAGTGTCCAGTAATTATCCCTGTGACCAGCCTCGCCTCATTTTTCTTACATTCTAGTAGTCTTTTGGTCTGCTTTTTGCCCACATTTTTTCCCAACATTGCCCCATACAAAACAGCGGCCAGGAATGTGCCCTCAAACGGCCTAGGCCGGCAAAGTAACTTTCGTCTAGAAATGTCAATGTTTTCGAGTCTTTTTACAGCATACTCATGTGTTCTAAATTGAAATTTTATATGAATCGTACACGAATCGTAGTGATTGGAGTTGGCTGTATGCTCTGTATGACACTGGCACAGAACAAAAAAAAAAAAGCGCGCAATATGGCGGTTTGTAATTTTCATCTCTTAATTTTATCGTACTATCTTGTTACTTATTTTTCATGATGGAGTTAACTTATCATTGAATTAGGGAAATATTATAACAATGAATGGTTTAAGTAGTCGAAGTAGAGGTTAAAGTGATAAAGGTTAGAATTTATAAGTTTAGTACGATACGAGTAGACATCCAACCAAATCCAAGGTTCGTTATTTTTTTTAGTATTTTATAATTTTCTCGCATATTTCAGAGAAAAGCACTATACAGGCCTCGGCCGCAAAACTCTTGCTGGACTCGTACACAATAAAAGTACTCGCCTGCGGCTCGGACTTTGAACGTGCCTTCGTCCGGCAATGACTAATTTTGCGGCCGCGGCAGTAATGTACTATACATGTTTTAAATCTTATTTTTATATGACTCGTGTGCATTGCAGAACAGTACTAAGCTGAAAAAAATTTAGATTTTATGAAGAAGTTTAATACCCAATTTTGTTAATAGCACTTCTTTCTTGGGTCAGAAATATACCAACGCCTGGTATAGTAGATTGAAGGCACATTTCTATAGTGAATGCCGCCATTTTTATCTTAATCTGGAAAATTGCAATATCACTCTGTATTTCTGTCATCGGGCACACGACGATGTCGGATTTTTGGATTTTTGCGTTTTGTTGCAGATGTAAGCGCGGCTTGATATTCGTCTCGTCGATAGGCCAAGTGTGGTGTCTCAGTTCAGTGGACCTGGTGAAGCAAGAACAACAGCTACTTAAGGATAAACAGTTCCAGATAGCTATAGACTTGATGGTCAGTATACATTTGTATTTTAATAAAGCAAATACTATGGATTTATAGTACTGCTACTACTATAAAACCTAGATCTGAGATACGATGACCCCTTAAGAAAATATCGTCATTATAAACTCTGTGATTACTCCAAATATGAATGTATAAAAAAACTGAAAAATGTTTAGGTGTTTAATGTTTTAAACGCGAAAGTAAAGATGTTTGGTTGTTTGTTCCACTTTCAAGCCAATTCAGTTGAATGGATTTGGATTAAATTCGGTAGGTAGATAGATGACACCAGCGTTCGTGAGGTCGGTCGTTGATCTTACAACTCACACGATAAGAAGAATAGAGGCACTGTATTAGGCACATTGTAGAATTTTTACCGCGGGAAAATCTTATTTCCAACCATTTTTACGCCTATGTTCCCACCTACGAAACAACGTGGGCTGACAGCCTTGTAAAAACGAATGATTTAAGAAAAGGTTTGGGTTTGTGTTATGGGTAGTGTTTATACCTACATAAAACATGCATAACATACATTAGTGAAGTGTGAGCTTGGAAGACAGAAATTAATAATAATAAATAAAATCACATAGGTCATGTTTTTTTAATTAAGACAGTACTACTTTGTTTGTAGTGAATTATTAAACAAAAAAAGTAAAATACAAATTCGTCTGACCAAACAAGGAAAAAATTGGTTCTGTCTGCATTATTCCGGCTTGTTATTCCAGGTTTACCTTAATAAGTAGCAAATCGAGACCAAAAGAACTTTAAATAAAATGAAGTTATTTGTACATGTAATAGTCTGATCACGACAGTGACAAAGATTTTCCTATGTGTTGCAGTTTTCCTGCTAGCTTATAGGGAGTATCCTTGTTGGGCCATTTTGTACAGTACATGAATAATTAATACGAAGGGCGGCTGTGCGTCTAGTTTTATTGACAAAGTTGTAAAGAAAAGTGTTCTAAGTGCTAATCGCCTTTAATAGGTCAGAACAGAATGTTTCTGACGTGAGCCCTCTATAGGAAGTGCGAAAGGGAAATAAATTTGTCGTTTAAAATGTGTTATGTATTTTTATAACAACACAGGATTAGGAGTATTGTATCATAATCATAAAATTTCGTCTAAACATTTTGTAATAGAAATCCAGATTGTGTGCAAACGTTTACGATTTACGATTCTATCAATTAACGAGTTGATAAAAAATAATGAGTAATATTGTTAATAGTTATAAAAAAACATAAGTTTTCGTTCACTGATTCAGGGTGACTGTGTAGCAGTCGATATTAAATGTGTTATCGTAAACAAAATAGTAAGATATATAATCCTAAAATGTTTCAAAGCAAGATAAAAAGACGACAGGCGGAGATAATTTGTATTCTTAACGTGAGTAAAGGAAAACAATACTAAATAACATTTACTATAAATATATCTGGATTTCTATTATTTTATGTTTTAAAAATAACGAATATCTACATAGGAAAATAATATGGTGACTTCGTTTAAAAGTATAAAGGAATTAAAAGAAACAATGAAACTTTTACTTTGTGTAAGTATTTTTACTCATCTATGTCAACTGTCTTATCGGGTATTGAATTAAAAAGGATGACAGAAAAACAACAAAACGACAGCCGAACGAACGAATCAGCAAATTTTGTCGTATAAGTTGTAATAATATCGTCAGTAGTAGTTATCCATATCGCAAAAATAAGCATAATCAATTCGACTTCATATTAATTTAAAAAACACAATAGAGAATAAAAAATATTAGATTTTTTCATAGTTCATCTGAAAGTATACAAAAATAGAATACTGACGACAGTCAAAACAAAATCGAAATTGACTAGTTACAACATTATTAAACAAATATATCTGTCCTTCTTACGAAAACAAAATTTTCTATGGCGGTATGGTGCGCTTGACATAATGACGTCACATGTTACGTCAGACCTCTCTGTCTAACCATCAATTTTGAAGCCTTATATTATAACTTTGTTTCTGAGCAAGATATTTGTAAAAATATTTTTATGTATTTATCTGGAACATGAAATATTTCCAATAATGAATTTAAAAAAAATGTGCATATTCCCAGGTATATCCGGAAATTGTAAAATCGTATTGTCATAACATAACATCATAACGTTATAACATCAGTAATGGTGCAGTGGCGTCTGATATGTCTAAAATATTTCGTTCTTTCTCCCTCAGACACTATCAGATTGTTCACCAGAAGAAAAGAAACAAAAAATACATTCCATTCAACTCTTATACGCCCATGAACTGTTCGCAATAAAAGAATACTCCCAATCTATGAAAGAGTTCATGAAATTAAGAACTGACCCGTCTGTAGTCATCGCCTTATTTCCCGAATTAGACAGCAAAAATTCTTCCGATTCTACCAAGAAGAAACTCAAAGGAAAAGATTTGGAAACCGCCCTGAATGCACTGATAGAGTTTTTAGTGGAGCTACGGCTCAAGATTTGCCAGGAGAATAAAGATGCTGTTAAGAATCAGGAATATTTAGAGAAGAATAATTATGCAGGCGGGAGTCATGATAGGATTCCAGAAGTTCACAGAGATGAAAAGAATGACGACAAGGGCAGCCAGAGGAATATACAGCAGCAGTTGGAACTTATTGATACGACACTGCTCAAGTGCTATTTACAGGTAAACTTAGAATTTATGAATGATTCATACTTACACTTTGTCTTAGACATACATTTATTTAAACCGATTTAAAATCTTGCATCAATCTTGCAAAAAAATGTTTTTTTTAATTGAAATATGTTGCATAATGCCTAAAATGAGGAAGAAAAATATTAAATTATTTGCATTGAAAAGATCTCTAGGAAAACGCCAAGTTATCAATTTTTGTTTGCGTAACTGCCTGTTCTCATGCATTGTAGGAATCGCTCGGGTTATATCCCTTGTTTATCCGCGAGAGTTCTCGTAACGTAATATTATTGATGACGCTGAACGAAAAACCATGTTGTGAAGCACGTAAGCTATTAATTACCATTGAATACTTAGAAGAAAGTATCCTAAATAAATTAAAAACTCTTCATTCAAAGTAAGGTTCTACAGAATATTTTTTTTATGTCAAAGCTAGCTAATAATACCAAGGACCATAGTTGGCACTCCTCAGTGCTACAGCTATTTCTCGCTCGTATTTACATACATAAAAAACACGCTCCTATCCCGAAGGGGTGAGCAGAGTTTTAGTGCATTTCGTTTTTAATGGTATTTTATTGTCGTTATCGTATAGATAAGTCTAGAAACAGTAAAGACACAAAAATACTATGTAAATATACTGTGTCAAGTATATAATTAAATCAAGAACTTCTCATAACTTTTATATTTTATTCATAATTCCAGACCAACGACGCCTTAGTCGCTTCGCTTCTTCGCTTAAACAACTGTCGTCTCGACGAAGCGGAGAGAGTGTTACTGCAGCACGGAAAGCACAGCGAACTAATAATCCTCTACCAGACCAAAGGACAACACACCAAAGCGCTACATCTGCTGAAGGAACAAGCTAACCAACCCGACTCCAGTCTAAAGGGGTATCACAGGACGAAGACGTATTTGCAACACCTAGGTAACAATGAGGATCAGTCATTTGTTTTGTTATGTAAATTGATACACGGTAATACATTACATATTCAAATCCTAAAATTGACGAATGAGAGATTTTCTTGGACCTAATTTTAAAACTCGCGCCTTTTGTCCTTGGCCATCGATGAACTCATTCTTTACGCTTTCGACCAATTCGATTGCGTGATTTGCGAGCGGATTGTGAGGTAATCAATAAAGTAATACTTAGTAAAAAAATAGATTCGTACTCATAAAATCGTGACGTCAATGGACTTTCCTGATATGTACATGATCCTCTTGTACATATCAGGAAATGGATTGATGATTATGTAAATGGAAACTGAAATACGGAGCGTAAGCAGATTCGCTAGATTCTAGTGATATTAGGGTGAATTTCGTGACTTCAATCATTCAAACATACAATCTTTAATACGATTTTTTTCTTCTGACTTAGCTTATTCTGGAACCAAAAATACGCAAATTTGACATTTTGAAATTTGAGTCTAGTAGTAGTATAATGGTCTCGATTCGGGATACGTCCAAATAAACTAAACTTAAAATTAGTCCTGTCACTTTCTATCATTTTTAATTGAAAAGGGACCGAAGATCATCGGTTTTGTTTTTGCCTATGACTTCACGACTAACTGTCAGATTTAGTCTTGTTTTAGTGCCTACCTAACACCATGACGATTAAAAAGCCACTAAAATTGACAGTTAGTCGTGAAGTCAAAGACAAAAACAAAACTGATGATCTTCGGTCCCTTTTCAATTAAAAATGATAGAAAGTGACAGGACTAATTTTAAGTTTAGTTTAGTTGGGCCGAATCGACACCAATGTACAATTTTATACACAAAATTACACCAAAAGTCGAGGCATATGCTGCGTACACTAATTTATGAATCTAATTTTCAGGAGCTGAACACATAAACTTAATATTCCAATTCTCCGGATGGATACTCAAAGATCATTTAGAAGAAGGTCTCAAAATATTCACAGAAGACATTTCTGAAGTCGAGAACCTGCCCCGTGCTAAGGTCTTAGACTTCCTATTGAGAGAACACGATCCTCTAGTCATACCTTATTTAGAACACGTAATACATACATGGAACGACCCAAATCCGCTATTCCATGATGTGTTAGTGACTTGCTATAGAGAAAAGATTACATCTAAGAAAGGTTCTATTAATGAGGAAGAATATCAACATATGAGGCAGAAGCTTCTAGCGTTTTTGGATAAGTCTACGCTGTATACTCCTGAAAAGTGCATATTGCATTTCCCGAACGACAGTTTGTTTGAGGAGCGAGCGGTCATGCTGGGCAAGCTCGGCAGGCACGAACAAGCGCTGGCGATCTACGTTCAGATCCTGGGTGAGTATTATTATTATTATGTTTACAAAAACGGACTGAAATATATTGAAGTAGCATAGCGAGCAATCCAATACCTTTTTTCTAAAAATGCTTCCAAGACTTGAGGTGGTGCGCTGAGAGGAAAAATTGGGGTTATATTAGTAAGCGAAATATAAATTTTACTAATATGTACACTAGGTGCATACATACCTCCTATTGGTAGAGCAAACGATTGAAATGGTATTCATAGTGCTTAATACTTTTTATATTTATTTAGGAATTAGATAGCTCTTACATAGTTCTACAAGATCCTGACACTATTATATCATACATAAGCGTGATATACTTTCAATTTTGCCGCTGACTATGAGGTAGGTAGGACAAATGGATGCACGTGAAACTCCTGACTTCAGTAGGAATTTTATTGTTGGTGCGTTTGAATCAACCGTTATTTCCTAGATTCCGCAAAAAAGGCTATATAATAAGCTCACTTAAACCATTTACAACATTTTCAGGAGACGTGGAGAAAGCAATAAATTACTGCGAAAACGCGCGTCAAGGGCCTAAAGATAACGTGGATGTGTACGTGATTCTAATGAGGATTCTCATGAACCCGGAGCAGTGCGCGCTCGCCGCCCCGCTGGCCAGCGTGCCCAGACACCCCAAGACCGCCGTGCCCGACCTGGAGACGGCTCTCACTATTCTGGAGAAACACGCTGATAAGATATCGCCTATGAAGGTATGTTTTAGATCGATTTAGGTTGCGCTATTATTCAAGGAAGGAAGTTCCGAGTTCGAACTCCGTCGGGAACATAGCCAAACAAATCGTCTTGAGAGTGTCATCAGTTTGGTTAGGTTAGGCTCACTTGATTATCCAGAAAGTGAGATGATTATGTGTTTCGAAAAACACCATTGGGTCTTTTTTTGGTCCTATTTAAAGAACTTTTTTTCACTATTCTACTTCCAATAGGGAAGTAAACTTGATCTAAATGGCACCAAACGGACGCTATTGGATGCCAAAACGTAAAAAAAACCATGTGACATTTGTTTAACCAATAAACGCCGTTTAGGTACATGCTTCTGTGGTACAGTGAACAGCTCATCAAGCCATACACCGGGCGTATATAAAAAGGTACTCTGTGACACCGGGGTATCTTGCGCGTTGGTAATACGGCCTAGTTTGCAACAAAAATATATGAATTGATGTGCTGTCTACTGTACATGTTTATATTTGCAGGCTCTATCCGTGCTACCGGACTCGGTGCCTCTCGGGCGCCTGAAGCACTTCTTGGAAAGCGCCCTGGACAGCCAACTCACTCTCAAAAGACGTACACAGATCCTCAAAGGATTGTTATACGCTGAACATTTACAGGTAAGCACGCACTTTTAATTTTTCTTATATTTAACTAGCCGTCTGCCCGCGACATCGATATGAACTTTTTAGCACAAAAATGAAATATAATATAAATCGGTTTCTGAGCTTTTTTGAAATATCTTCTACCAGTGGCCCCTCCCGGCTTCGCATGGGTAATTTAACTTGCGTAACCCATGTAAGTAAACCATTATGATTGAAAACCATTGAATTTTCTCTACTATATTAATATTAATTTAGAATGGGTATGTTATGTCCCTCATGATCATGAATTAGGTCGTCCATTGGTGAAAACCGCATCAAAATGCGTGGTGAGAAGTTAGCGGATATAGAGGTACAAACAGATTTAGTTTTATAATATGAAGAACTATGTTTTTACTTCCAGGTGCAAGAAATGAAGCAGTTCCACGAATCGAAAAGCGTGATGATAATGGACTACGACGTGTGCCCGGTCTGCAAGAAGCGCTTCGGCAACCAGAGCGCCTTCGTGCGGTCTCCCGGCGGGGACGTCGTGCATTACTCCTGCAGAGCCGACAAGTAGCATACGCTTGATCTAGAACGACTGTTCTAGATGTTTCCACGAGTTGAGTTGGCTTGGCTGTCTGCAGGGATTGATGAAGTGGTGGTTTTGGGAACCGGTATTAGTCTTCTATTGATAAAGGTATTCGGTTTCTACTGGTTAAAAACGGTATAAATCAAATTGGTGCCAACCTGGTACAGACTTACCAGAGTATCTGTAGAATGGCAAAAATTGGAACCTATGAAAATATGAAAATTTCGCCTTTCAGAACTGTCGTGATTTGTTGAAATATTTATATTACTACTAGTGCCGCCTTACATTTCACAGATAACTTGGCAGATCTAATTCAGGAACTGAAATTGTATAGATCGGTACCGGTTTTACTTGTATTCTTAGTACCAGTTCTAAGCCCTGCCTGGAGGCAATAACAGGTTTGTTGAAAAAAAATGTAGTGGTGAAGTGTATCATGAATAGTGGAATGTCCGGACACTTGAAAGTAGTGATTACAGTATGCTAATAATAATGGGGGTTTTCCGACAGTCAAGATGGCGTTGACGATTCATGGATCCGAAGAAATCCGGCGAGTCACCCAGGGCTATAAAAGGATTTAAAAAAAGAATCAACGAAGTACACCTGGCGCCATCTGTTGTCTTAATTAGAACTATTATTTTTATTTTTTAAAGAGCTGTCAGAAAATCCCCCATTAGAAACCTATATAAGTAGAAAGAACAATACAATTATAATAACCTTCGTATGCATAAAGTCGGAAGGTCTGCTGTGTATCTTTATAAGGAGAAGCGGGATTATAATGTTTACTCGTTGCATAGTAGGTAAGTTAGAAGTAGCATACATTGCTTTTGTAAGATATAGTCTCAGTAAAGAGATTTGTATTGTGCTTATTTTGACATATCATTTTTTTTACTCTGCTTTGAAATTCACGCACCGCACGTGTTGTTAAAATATTAAAAATATGATTTGGCATTGTTTTCGTAGTGCGAATCTCTTTCTTTTTGTAATTGTGTAGCTAAGCTTGAATCCTGTATTAATGTGTTAAAGCTGTTTTGAGATTGTATTGTATGTAATTTACCCAACCTACGTACAGATAAACTATAATTTTGTAATATACCTACCTATTTGTCTCAATGTAGCTAGCTATCATGTTTATGTATATCTGAATCTATGGTAGAGTTAAGTTATGTATTTAAAAAGAATTAAATTACATTTTATATGACATTAATTGAATTTCATTTATATGAATTGCCATTTTTAAAAATAGTAAATTTTAGTGTTTTTAGATAAATTGCAATACTACTAAACCTGAATTTTTAATTTCATGCCAAAGTTGTAAACAAAGAAACTTCACTGTCAAAATGACATTCCAGTTGGTGGACCTTGTAAGCTGGCAACCCCCATAACTCCCTCATTTTTAAAAATACTAAAAACTGACTCGACAAAAAAATCGATTATTTATCGAACCTGCCCACAAAATTTCACAAGAATCGGTTGAGAAACGCGACCTGTAGAGTGGAACAAACAGACAGACATACAAAAGCAATTTTGGGCAAGCTGAAACGGGAGACGCTTCGCTCGCTCGGTCAATAACAGAAAAATGTGTATATTTAAGAATACACACACAATATACTTACACATTTTTCAATAATACAATATATACACATTTTTCTGTTATTTCTTACAAAACATAAACTTGCAAGGTGTTACGATTTTTTTTATGAGAAGTATATAGTTACCTGATGTCTTGGAAAATTCGGGAAAAGCTGTCTGGGTCAAACAAACAAAATAAACTTTTGAATAGTTAATCAGCTTTCAAAGCTCTATTAGTCGTTGCTGATCTAAATACATCTACACTCTCTGTGACGATTTACATACCGTTAACGACGCCTACGCAAATGTTAATCTAGTGTTAAGACATATTTTAAAAATATCAACATTTTTATTTGTAAAGACGTATTCACGCTAGGCTTTTCAAATCATGAGTATGAGTAAATACATTTAGTTAGAGTGAGCTTGACTGTGACCGTGTGGTGACGGCAGAGTAGAATACATTTGTCACCAACCCCACTCTTCCCGTGGGTGTCGTAAAAGGCGACTTAGGGACTACACATTGAACAGGGAACGGGCAGCAGCGCTCTCTGATACAGTAACCTTTTAATCTGCGATCTCCAACCCGCCTGACAAGCGTGGAGATTATGGCAAAACCCTCCACTTAAGTGGAGGAGGCTCATAGTCCAGCAGTGGACTGTAACTGACCGTTAATGAGCTTGACTGTACTAACTGTATTTCACGTCAAAAGCCATTAAAAACGTTACTTACGAGACCGAGTACATAAGATCACGCTCCTATCCTCTAAGGGGTGAGCAGAGTTTTATTGGGCTTGAAAAATCCTGTATTCTTCTGATGATAATGCAGAGGCTGAATTTAATTTCAAATATACATATTATACATACTCATCATGATTTATGATAATTTTTGGATCGAAAGAATATGACATTAGGACAGAAAAAATCACCATATATAAACCTATCTTCCCCGAAAAATATATACTTAGGTATATAAATTAACTATACTGTGTCTGTAACAGTTAACAGTCTCTACATCTCTAGCATAGTGCAGGGCCCGTTCACTCGCGCGTATCGATGGCTATGGAGTGTGGAAATCCTACTATCCTATCAGAATTAATAATTCATTGAATGCGTAATTAACCCGCTTGCTGACTGTATTTGGTAGCGTAAGGTTGTGTTTAGATAGCACACACACAGTTTAGATAGTACACTTAGCAATGTTTTAATTATGCTACTTTAAAAGTAGCAACAATGTAGGGGGCTGACTACGACAACGACCGAAGTTATTGACCATCTAAAACGATTTGTTAGGTGTATTCCGCGGCCACTATTTTACACAAAAAAGACAAGTCATAGCCGGTAACGGAAAATCCAGTTTTCCGTCATATTTCGCAACAGAGTTTCAGAAGTTTCTAATTAAAAAAAAAAGTCTATCATTTAGGCATGAGATACCTAAAACAAATGAACGGCCCGTTACAGTCCACTGCTGGATTATCAGAGCCTCCTCCACTTAAGTGGAGGGTTTTGCCATAATCTCCACGCTTGTCAGGCGGGTTGGAGATCGCAGATTAAAAGGTTACTCTATCAGAGAGCGCTGCTGCCCGTTCCCTGTTCAATGTGTAGTCCCTAAGTCGCCACTTACGACACCCACGGGAAGAGTAGGGGTTGGTGACAAATGTATTCTACTCTGCCGTCACCACACGGCGTCATGAGATACCTATCATACCTAATTATAACTTACGAAGGTTCCGAAACGTGTTGGCAAAGATAACATGATCCGTAAAGCACGTGGCGCACCGATGACGAGCTTAGCTAACAACCGGTCATGGTCGGATCGTTTTCGTCCTCAATGATTGGTTATCATTACTATTATGCGTATGAATGAAATATTTCATGCGTTTCGAGACGCGCTGAAATCGATTAAAGCACCCGTAATCGCGTTCCGAATTACTTTTCGGCTGTCAAAACTCATACGTTTTTTGCTTTTGTGATCGCTGACGGCGCTGAAAGTCCGATTCGGAATACGCCCATTGTGTATGCGTGCAACTTAGGGTCTGAACTCAAATTCATTAATTAAAAGACGCTGTTGTAGCATACATAAGCTGGTAACAACAAATAGTTGTTACCAGCTTATGTATGTCCTCACATAAGCTGGTGCCTCTGAATCCACTCAAAGAGGGGCCCTTATTTAAACCTTAGGCTAGCCTAAGGTTTAAGTTGTTGTATTTATTCAAAATACTATATTACATACTGTATTACGTGTAATAATATTCCTAACAAGTAGTGCTTATGGGTATGATGAGTATTTGCACCATTATTATTATTTTTTACATAATATTTGATAGTGTCGGTAAGTAGAGCTGATAGAGTTTGGGTAGTGTGTTTAATAAACTTAAAGAAAAACAAATACCTACTCAGGTAGAATAATTTTTATAATGTTTCTTAAACTAATAGAAACAAGTACAAAGGCGACGATCGTTCTAAAACTATACCTCCCGGCGGCGGCCACATGTATATGTTTTAATTATATACTCAGTGGCACAACTTATCAGTTTTCCGTGTGGTGGTAATGTGGACGCGGCGCAAGAGAGGTCGGTGACGCGCCGTGATATGACGCAACTCCCGCGCCGCAGAAAGCGAGTCGGCTTGCGCGCCGCTCCGCCGCCGGCCTCTGTGGCCCAATGGATAAGGCATCGGCCTCCTAAGCCGAGGATTGTGGGTTCGAGTCCCACCAGAGGTACATGATTTAGTCTTTTTGGAGCAGCCTTGTGTTGGAATTGACGTGTTGATAAAGATCTCGTTAGAAATTGTTCTAACTAGAATGTTGTGAAGAGTTCTTATTTAAGTTGTATTTTTGTTATTTCTTTATGTATTATTTGTATTAATACTGAAAGTAATGGGACAAATTCTACACATTTCCATAGTTTAATCAGTATAATTCTGAAATGACATTCTACTTAGACGTACTACGTACGACTAACATTTTTCTAAGAGACCTTATTGGACCAATTGGACAATATTTGTTAGAACTTCTATGCCATTAAATAAAAAAACGTGTTAAAATAATTCATTTATTGAACTAGTTTCGGTCCAACACCTGTCACTCCCGGGTTTCGCCATCGCTGACAATGGCACGGCTACATCTAACAGATAAAGCTATCTGCAATATTGTCAGTACGTACATAAGACCACCGTGTGTAAAAAGTCCCATATCGCGGGGGAAAGCTGTAAGCAGATATGATATGATAAGCGCACAATTTATTGATAAGGGCCGGTGAACATCGATCAGTCGATAGGATCGTCAGGCGAGGACGACGACGCCTCGCAAATTATCGGCCAAATAATTAATCCAGACAAATCTTATCGTAGACTAGAGGCAATAAAAGATTGTTTTGACATAATCGCTGTAATCAATCTGGACTTCTTCTTTCCTATTAGCGTATTTTTATCGGATTGTTAGTCATCAATATTTATAGTAGTAGTTCTAATTAGTGTAGTTTGGTGGTGTATAGTGATGATAATGATGGGCGAGAGCGAGATGGGCTACGGGGAATACTATGGATACGAATCCTGGTCTACTGTGCCCCCGGACTACGTGGACCCCAACTATCAACTGAGACAGCCGCAGTATGAAGAAGATTACCGGTACAATTCCTATGCGTAAGTATCTTATATTCTCTATTATACATCAGTAGTAAGACGCTAAATCTACACTTAATCTCAGTACATAAAACCCGGACTAGAAGTGCCTGAAAGAAAAGTGACAATCTGAAAAAGCCGACGGCAAAAGAAAATGCTCAAACATTTTGTTAGGCGAATGTTTTCAAGTCATCAGGGTTCCTTAGTCTTCCACACTTACCTATCCACAACTACAAGTAGATTTAATAATAAAAATGCTGCACGTTACACGCGATGCAGACATCGTCATAAAAATGGCTCCTCGCAAATTTGGCTAAGTGCACGAAATTGACTACGAGCATCGTGGAACAACTTTATATTGCACAATCAAAGCTGCCATTTCACTTTATTTCTCTTTTATTGAAACAAGTTTGTCTTGAAAATGCATTCGAGTCTTTATTAGATTTCATGTAGGTACAGTCAATCAATACGTTAGAACTTTTGAATCCACCCACCTAAGTACCTAGTAAGTTTAATTTTAACCGAGTTTGACTTATATTCTTTTCAGAGCGAATAGTTTGTGTTTCTAATTCTATGAAATGGAAGGTTTGCATGATACCATGATGTTTATTGATAAATCTATATTTATAGATAATACACAAGGCACACCTTACTTGTGATTATGTATTGTCGCCATTATTACTAGGAAATAATACAGTGAGTCATACATTCATGGCTATTACGTTAATCTAGAAAATTACGATTTTCTTTGTACTGAAAGGTTGTTTGGCTGTTACTCTAGCAGAAGATTCTAGAACTATGTACCAGGAACTGCGTGTCAGGATACGCTTGATTCGTTCGGCTGTGTTGCGTGTCCCATTCCGCACTTAACGTAGCGCCGCCGCGCCGCCGCCGGCGGATCGGCGCAGTGAGTGCCATCGAACTGGAAGCCAGCTGCACACTCTCCCATGCCTTCATGGAGCCCTTAATTGGTTTGGAAACCCTCTTTGCAGGCTGGCGTGCTTCCAGCCATTTAGACCCTCTGCACCTAACCAGATTGCCATAACGAAATATTCGTGAAAACTCATCGACTTCGCCTCTCGCGTAGAAACTTTCACAATTTTGGAGTTTCTTTCGCTTTTAAAGTGCCAATCTAAGGTGCTAACGTGTGTGGTTGTCGTTTGTTTAGTTGTGCTAATAAACGAGTCGCGCGTGTTGCGAGTAAGTTGTAAGAATTCAAATTAGAGAAGTCGTGCCTGCCGAGTCGAGCTTAGCAACTGGCCTTGAACCCTGTTTAATTGCGTGGCATTTATCAGTTCATAAATTTAGGAATCATGTAGACAGTTGCCGTATAATTTTCGTGATAGTATAGTTTTCGTAATGAAAGTATGTTGGCCAGAGGGTAGTTTTTTTCTCGCGACCGTCGGCGGGTGGTACGGACTGTAAAGCTCCTCAATACTTTTACACAAATTACTTTCCTATCGTGCCTAATATCAGCCCCCATTATTTTATCATTAGACATCGCAAATAAGAAAGGTCGTCTTTTTAAATTCGGCGCCTAATGATACGCTATTTGTCGTAAATTAAACGGTATTCTTACTTCGATTTTCAAAATGATAGCGTCGTCGTCGTTAGGCTTTCTTTGCCTACTGAGCTTCTTCTTTTCTTGGAATTATCAGGCCATTTATCAGTATATTTCATCATTTGAAATAGTAGAGTAGAAAAGGCTACCAGCGGAAGACAAATGCTATCCTAATAAAGAACAAAGGTCAGTCTGTACCACTTGACGTGATGTCAACTGTATTTTGATCGCCCTGCATAACTTGTGAATGAATTAACTTTTTCCACTCGTGTCGATATTTTGACATTAAATTATTTGAATATTATTTTTTTAAGAATTGTCTAGTCTACAGTACGCTGAATTAGCAGTATCTGTGGCTTTGTACATATCCGTACGTTTGCAGGTGATAATATTTATAATTAAATGTTAGTTTTCTTCGTCTGCCTGGCATTTATGATTTAGTGCATGACGATATTGCCTTTTTTTTAATCAATAACGTCTAGGATATCTTCTAGTCTGTTCCACTAATTTCGGGTTAATTTACGTAAAAAATCATAATAAAAAAATTACAGCTATCAATCAGCCGAGATGTCGAGAGGGTTGCGTACGCGCACACATTCACATCACGTGTCGATAAGTGAGTGAACTCAACGAGCGCTAATTCATTACTGACCCTCCCTACCCTCCGGGTGTTCCTTGGTTCCAAACACCTGGCTGGAGGGCAGAATCATTGCTTTTTGTGTTTAGTAAAAAAATATAGCGATAAAAAACAAGTTATCAGGGTTCTAGTGACTTATCACATAATATGATTTTTGTTAAAAGAAAATGTAGTCTTTGTTCTTTTTATTTTGCTGTAATAGTTTAAGAAACTTTTAAGTTACTACAATTTTTCACTGGTACAAGCGTTATAGTACCAAAATCTGTCTTACACAACAAATTAAGTAAGCATTATGATGATATATATAAACGCACCTGCCGCCCCTCACAAATCCTCTAAACCCATCAGCTTGACGCAGTACATAAAAAAAAATACATTACACAATACCCGCCTTAAAATAAGGTTTTACAGGAAAAAATATATTATTCCCATTGTAAAAATAAAAACTCTGAGAAAAACTGATATTCAAATAGCAATATTACCAAACGAAAACCTTAATAAGGCGCAGTGGAGCAATATTGATGCTCTGTGCGTTTATCGTAGCACATGCATCAGAGACGCGATGCAGTGGCTAGTGGGCCGTGTAAAGGAGGGTAATCGCACCTGCCGCCCCTCACAAATCTGAACCGATCAGCTTGATGCAGCACACCCAAAATTTACAGAATGAAAAGATAGACGAAAATCTGTAGTTACACATAATACTTTTTAACGTGGACAACGAGAATAGATTACACACAGACAAAAACAGATATACAGAACAGACAAAATAATAATATACAATACAGATAACATTCCTTTCTACAGATACAACTCTCTATTAGTATTAGATCCAGACTTTATACATTAGTAGATCCTTTTCATACGGTTATAATACTTATTCGTTATACGTATTCGATCGACGCGCATTTGTTAATGAAAGTTGACATAAAATGTTTAAAATTAATTTTATTCGTTCTTAAAAAAAACTTTTACTCATAAATATTTAAAAATTAATTTCATGTTTACTTTGGAGTACCTACTTTCTAAATACTCGTAAGTATAATATTTAAAATTATTTTATTGTCAGAAGCATAAATAGATTGCGATCACTGCCCGTGACTGCAACATGGCCTATTATTTGAATAATGAAAGCTCTACATAGACGGCAAAACATAATATAGTGAGTGTGTCGGTGGTCTAGTGGTTAGGGTCGCTTCCTCCAGTCCGGGAGACGCGGGTTCGATCCCTAACACGTACCAATGTGATTTCGAATTCATATGTACGTTTATTCGACGCTCTTACGATGAAGGAAAACATCGTGATGAAACCTGCAAACTCCTGCGAAGAAATTCAAAGGTTGTGTGTGAAGTCGACCAGTCCGCACTGGGCCAGCGTGGTCGGCTAAGGCCTTATCGCTCTAATTCAGGGTAGGCTCGAACCTGATTAGAGATTTCAGTTTATAAATTATATTTATGGAGCCTAATTTAAAAACAACGTCAATTATTGTACTTTTAATTATAGGTATAATTTAATTACCTATACAATAATTTTCGAAAGACTTCTGTTACACGCAGACGTAGCTTTACTATACGCCACAAAATTAAGGTGCGATCAAACCACCGCTTTATCGTATATTCGAAATTATACTACACATGACATTACACGAGCGATGAGCAATCGATGGTTCCGATAGATATTAAAAAAACTCATTCTCAATAAGTCAATTAAAGGTTCCGTAGCCGTACACGCCACTTAGGGGATCGATCTATACCATGAACGGTTGCCCTTTGTTTAGCACCCTGATGGGAAAGCGACGTGTACGCAATGTGTTTATGGTTATTGAACAATTGTAGCATTTGTTCAATCATAGCTGTTTTGTTTCGGATATATTTTGGGGAAGTTGAATGATGAAAGGTGAATTTTAATTTGATGTTTACGAATACGGCCTTTAGGAATAGCCTATCTGTACTTAAAATTAAATCAGCCGTTATTTTCATACGTGGTGCAGTGATGTGACATTTTCTTTTGTCATTCACAAGTTTTTTCAGTTATAATCAATAGAACCTACTTTTCTTTGTACAATCAAAGTATGATCATGTTGGGAATATGGGAAATTGCGAGCAGTAATCGATAGTGGGAAGCAAGTATATGCCATGCACAGACAAAAAAATTTTTTCTGATGTTATAGATAAGTAAGTACCCATTAACAACAATCTTTTTTGTTAGAAGTTTTTTTTCTGTGGTTAAAAGAAGCCCAAATTAATTTTAACTAAGTATTTACTGTAATTAAACTTCTTCAATACCAAATTGACTACTAAACATCCCAAACACGATGAATCGTAGTCTGAGCCAGTGTTGAATTTTTATATTTCAAAAAGATTCACATTTGTAAAATTTACATTTAGCTAATGATCTAGCCCTCTGATAATTATTCAAGTTTATTTTACAAGAATTATATTGTTCTACGCTAATCTCCACTTGCACACCTGCGTTACTTAAAAGAACTTCAGACAATATTATAGTTAATATAATTTAAAATGCTGTATTGTAATCGGGATCGTCCTTATCATTTATTTTAAAATAGCTTTTGTCTTCCTAATCTCAGGTTGCACACCTGCATGTCATAAAGTTAGCTTTACTGATCTAGGTGTTATCTTCTAAAATTTGTTTGACATGTCTTGTTTTAAATAAAATGTTAGTTCATAACATTTATAAAGAATCGCATTATTCCGTATATTTTAAGTTGTAGGTACACGATGTATGTATACACGAAATTCCTTAATCCATTTCAGGTCCTTAGGAAAATCTAAATTTGAATTTGAATTACTAATTATTACTTTTAGATTTTAATATTTTTGAAATCTAAGCTAAACTTATTAACTAAATTAAATTAAATTTTTGGCTTAGCTTGTATTATACACTCGAGAGCAACGAATCCGGGTCATATGAAGACAGGTAGTTACCTGAAAATTTCGAAAACTATGAATGCTATCTTAGTATAATAAATTGTGTTTAATAGACAATCAAACGCACTGTAAATGATAGCAATAAGACATCTTGGTTATTGTTAACTTTTGCCATCAAAAATGGCAAAATAAAAGTGGGACTTTTCTAAGTGGATTTGTCGCATGACCAGGACAAACAGCTGCTAGCACGTAACACAAAAAATAAAAAATAAACAAAAATAAGCTGGAGAAAATAATTGCAATTTTCTATTTTTTTACGAGGTAGGCATATTTTTTTCTTTATGTAATTATTGAAGAATAAATTACAAAGTGACAAAAACATTTTATTACTTTTTTCAAGGAGTATTTATTTGTCTATTAAACACAATTTATTACACTTAGTTAGCATTCTTAGTTTCCGAGATTATCAGGTGCGTTCTTTACCCGACCCGGTTGTTACTAGGGATATTTTCAATGAAAGTTGTTCAATATTTCCGCCGGTAATAAATATTTACTAACGTTATACTTAAAACTGGGTTGAGGATAAATCTAGTGCTAACTTACGAGTACACACGTAAAAAATCTAATACCTGTTGTGTTTTGAAACGTGACCGTAAAGTGCCGTAGATTTAATACATGCTCATAAGTAGGTACCTGTTTTAGATAACTAGGTGTCCGCTTTCGGCTACACTCACGTTGTGTAATTTTGTTCCTATGGGAACGAGCCATTTTCCCGTAAAATCCTAAATCCTTTGAGTTAATCCAGGGTACAACTATCTCCATTCCAAATTTCTTCCAAATCGGTTCAGTAATTTAGGCGTGAAAGCGGAACAAACATTTATATGTTTTATGTGAAAGTATGTATAAACATACATACGAGTATTTATAATATTATTGTGAAGTGATTGTTAGAAGAATCTTTCGAGGAACACTCTTCTCAACACATCTGTATGGTTTAAATGACACTAGCAATTTTAATCGACTGCCAAACCTTTTTTTGTGCCCTACGTTTTTGTAATTTTTTTATGAGGTTGTTGTTATACTTATACCTACCTACACATGCTGCGTTAAAAATCTGCCGATCAATTGAATAGGGGTATGACATATGATGTGAACGGATGATTAGGTCCGTTAAAAAAAACAAGTTTCATTGCAAACGTATTGTCGTTGGTATGGTCGTGGTGGGATTCAAACCGTGAGCTCACGAATGGAAGCCAATTCTAGCTGCTATACCACCGATATCCTGGACCATGACGTTCTCAAACGTCACTGAAATCTTAAACAATGGTAGTGCAAACGTGCAGACCATAAAATCGGTTTTTTCAACTCTTCGAAGAACTACTAGCTCTACTATCTTCTGCCCATTGTTTCTTGTTGTCTTTCGCTTGCCAAATTTAAGAACTTGCACATGTGCGCTATTGCTTTGTTTGTCTCGTTTATTGACCATCTGGATCCTAAATAATAACCATTGAAGTTGAGGATACTCGGCTGGAACGACTCTACCTGCTGGGAAGATTATGATACTATTTAGTTATTTCTTATTGAATTATTAGATTATGGACTGGATTAATAAAATTGCAAGAAATTCAACAAAAGAAAGATTTATTTCAGAACTGGTATTTCAGTACAGACTGGTATTTCACAAAGACAATGATGGTGACAGCTAATGTCAGTTATCAAAGCTTATAAAGGAAAAACGCCTTTAGTGGCTAAATTAAGAACTAATTTTTTTTAAACACCTAGGACAGTAGTTGTAAAATTCCATATCTACTAATATTTCTTAAAAAAATTGATATGAATTTGCTTTCAAGCTAATGAAAAGTTTTAAGCTCTGTCGTATCGTCCATGCAATGCATGTTAAAAAAGCTTACTATACATTTACAAAACATTGTTATTAAAACTATAACTTCAATATCGATCAGAAAATTGCCTGCGTTGTCGTGTGACAACAACGTATAGTTTGAAAAGAATGTTAACAATAATGACAAAAAAATATGCATTTTGAATGCCTCAAACATGGGTTTAGCCGGACTTACTAAAAGCACTCTAAAACTGAAAATCGTTATCCGGGCATTTAGAGCGTCCATAACGAACCCGGCCTCAACAGCGGGCTTAACGCGCGCACTCATTACAAAAAGCGACATAACATAACGCTACGTCGAGTCGAAAAGCTCCTCTATTCAGAGTGTATACTCCAGTTTTTTTGTCGGGAAGGCTTCGAGTGGGGCGCCATTGGTCGGCCGCCGCCCCGCCCAGTCGGCGGCGCGTCGCCATTGGCGGAGGTTAGTGGAGCACCCTCGAGTGTAGTCCATCGCTGAGTAGGCTGTCGAGGCACGAGGGCGGCGCGGGGTGTGCTTCACCCCGAGGACCACTCGAGGGTTGTTTAGTGCAGACGCGGCGTCGCAAGGCGCAGCACGTGTCCCGCGCGAGTGTTCCCAACAGTCAAGATTATTCCGAAGACGACCTCTCCCGTTCGGGAGATGAAGTGCGAGGAGGGCGAAGGCGCGCGGTCGCCACCGCCGCTGCTGCCGCCGGCTTCGCTGCTGGCTTGGAGCCCTATCCTGCTGCCACCGTGGGGCCCGGCCTTCTTGCCCGCGCTTTATCCCGCCGCCTTCCGATCAGCGTTCCCAGGGTGAGGACGGCATCTTATTTCTCTTATCAAGTTGGATTCAGATAATAGTGCACCAATATTCTCAGTTAATTTATCTAAAGTGAAATTAAAATTACAGTTTTGACGATTTTGTGTCAGGTGACTATACTTCTAAATACAATTTTGTATGGCGGTTCTTTTGACATGTTTATCTACAATCCCAAACGTGTTGTTTAACAATCGGGCTCTCGTAATCCTTAACGTGTCACCTAAAGTGACAGTTTTTGCACCTCGTCTCCAAAGAAAAGCGTTTCTGTGTCCAATACTCGTTAGCAGTGTGTTTACAACCTGCTCCACCCTCGCCGCCTTTCATCAGGTCACGTATTGGATCGCCTCACTTCACACATCCTAATCTCAGCTCATTTTATTAGAAGCTATTGAGATTTCCTATTATATGGGTCACGTAGTGTGGAGAGGTGCTCAGTTGTGACAATAAAGTATGAATTGAAGGAATGCTGTTCTTTAGATTTGAGGACGTGCTTCAGATGGTATGTTGAACTAGCTTTTGAAGTGACGCCGACGGGTTTGTAGAAAGCAGCTACCTACCTACTTTAGCTTTGTTTGTTCTTTCGTTTCATTTTGTAATATTTGTTTTTGACTGTAGGTGATACCCAAATGTTTAATTACGTTTACGTTGTTTTCAGTTTTATGGAAAAATTGCTAGTTCACGTTTTGAATTGGTTTAATAACGCCAAAAATGCAACGCGTTTATGTCTTTTCTATCGAAAAATTTGGATAGGGGTGATTTTCTCCTTATATTTTTTTTACATTTTCATAAAACTTTTTAGCGTATTTTTGGGTACTTTATTTATTACTTAGTTTGTTTTATGCCTTACGATATTTAATATACTATTTTGTTACTTAGAGGTACATATTTTTCAGCCAATCTAGGCCAGTAATCAGAGCGTAGTTAGATTATGCGGTGTTTCCGAGTGCCATAATGGGTTGCTTTGTTTGTGCCACTGTTTATATTATACAAATACCGCATGTAGATTGTTTCTGGGACCCGGTATAAACACAGGGTCACGGCCGCTCTTGTAACACGATCTCTTCTTATAGCGGGTATAAATTTTAAGTATTTTCTTACTTAATTAAGAATTTTTGATATTATCTGCTTTAAAATGTATGAGTAAGATAAATTTCTAGCTTAAATTAATTTCCATTATTAGAACAGTTACTATAATAAATAAATGGTCAATGGACAAACAATGTCCACGACAACAATGGTCATGGTTTGATGGTTGGCGGTGGTCAATTTAGACACGTATAGTTTTTTTAAATTATGAATTTTAAATAAGCTAAAGACGGTATATTCATCAAATATTATGTTTCCATTATATAATACTTTTCATTTGTTACTTTACATTGACTTATTTATCGTAAATCTTAGTGTTCCATTTTTTATTGTATTTTAGTTAGGTAACTTCCCGTAATTACATTATTACGAGTATTTCTGTTTTGCCGGATAGTTAAGAAAATACATTAAAAGTATTGAAATGTGACCCTTTATTGAAGTAAAACAAGCAGCCCACTTCACCGGCATAGTTTACTAAATGTCATGCCTCCTCGTATGGCCGTGTTCAAACACTAAACAAGGCACTCCACTCGAGTTGGCATTTAAAAATAATACCGCCATTGTTTAACTTAGCTTAAGACGAAGCAAATGTGAAATAATAATAGCTTCAGATCATTACAGTACATTGAATTGTAAAAAATACTTAATACATTTAATAAAAAAAACTAGCTGTCCGCCCGTGGTTATGCTTGCGTGATCAAAGTTTTATCTCTGACACGAACTTTTTTAGCACAAAAATGAAGATAACTTGCTTCTAGGCGGCGCGGGCGCATCAAGATGAAACATGTACTGGTTTATAAGTTAGACCTTCAGCAATTGAACTGTTTGCCGCATCCAATTCCGTGCACTAGTTTTTGCGTGATACAGACAGACATACAGACAGACAAAAAAAAACTAAAAATAATTAAGGTATTTTGGCTTCTATTGCTCTTACAAAGACCTATGATTTATTCTCAAATGTCTTCTATGTGCAGATATCTCCAACCCGCCTGCCAAGCGTGGAGATTATGGCAAAACCCTCCACTTAAGTGGAGGAGGCTCATAGTCCAGCAGTGGACTGTAACGGGCCGTTGATGTTGATCTTCTATGTACAGATATCGGCCAATTACAATTTATATATTTTATTTATGTATTTTACATTGACCACACAAACATCAACTTTACTTTAAATAGAAGTAACCTGATATTTTTTCGTAGTGTTGATGGTTACTAAATAACTTGTTGTGTCAGAAGCAAATTAGCATTGACTTTTGTAGTGTTTTTTCTTTTTTCCTTCTATATCAATAGTGTTCGATCGTACATACTTACATTTCAAAAGGATTTTCCTTCTTTTATTCATATTAGCAAGATTCGTCAAAAGTTGAGGATGCAAATTCGTGTTGTCTTTAAAGACGAAGAAGAAGACCTAAACAATAATATATACTTCTTATATACAATTAGGACGACTATTTTTACCAGGGGCCTATTCAATAAAACTTACAATTACAATTCGAAGTACATTGCGCAGCCGATATACCAAAAAGATAAAGGATTATAATTTTGGCTGATTGGCTACGCAATGTACTTCGAATTGTAATTGTAAGTTTTATGAAATAGGCCCCTGGTAATTTTAAAACTTAGTTAAAGTAATTTTAAATATATTTGATAAATGAAATAATAAGTGTCTCTAATTTAATTACGAAACTATAATAATAATAAAACAATATTTATGCCCGGACATCGAAGGGACTGATTCTACCTTAGTATCCTTAGGCCTAATTACACAGGTGCACTTTCAACTTGCGCTTTGACTATAACAGATGGACGCATAGGATGGAGACATGACGATATCTCATGTGCTAATAAATATTATCAGGCGAAATTCAACCTATACTCGTAGACACAGTTTTATAACGTTCAAGTTATTAATATTTTCAGTCCCACATTTTTACTTTGACTCTCCTTGTTGCAGCCTCCTGGACAGTATGAAGATGCCGGGTCAGCGCGGTGGGTTTCAGATCTCCGATATTCTAGGGCTGAACGAAGGCAAGGTTCTGGAGTCAGGCTCGGCCGCTCCGTCGCTGGAGCTGCCGCCGTACCCTCCTCACGCCTACTCTCACGACTTGCTGCGTCACCAACCCTGGCTGGAGCATCATGAGGCTAATGGTAAGTTTTGATATATCCACTATTGCAGTAGTAGTATGCCTTTTGAATTTAGTACTCTGTCATTAAGACTAAGATTGTTGATATTCTAAGGTGTTTCATAAATTAATACAAAAGTGACAGAATCATAGTCACGGTCTCGCTAATATCAGAATGCCACCTATATTACATAATGTAGTACCTATGTTTTATACTTTACATGAGCTGCATATAAAAAACTAGTCACGTTATTTTTTATCCTAAATACAAGGGTCTACTTCAATATGTAAAATCTTGTTACAGGAATAGAATACTACGAGATGTTATTAAAAATATGGTATTTTTTATTTTGATAACTCAAATTGGTGTGGATGGTTTTCAAATGTGTTACACGAGCAAACTATAGGTGTCCGGGGTTATCTTGATGTGGTTATCTATCTTTTGCTTACCTAACCGGTTGGTATTGCGAAATTCTCATGTTTGATCTTTATTTTGACGTCTTTTTGGAGATAAATGATAAATGATGATACATTATGTAGAAAACAACGTAAGCCAAGAAACTATATTATTTTATTATTAATATAATGGAGGAATCGAATAAGAACAAGATCAAAATTAGCATTGTATTGTAATATTTTTAGCATTATAATAGAGCGTCGGTGGTCTAGTGGATACGGCTGCTGCCTCCCGTCCGGGAGACTCGGGTTCGATCCCCACCACGTACCAATGTGTTTGACGCTCTTACTGTGAAGGAAAACATCGGGATGAAACCTGCATATTCCTGCGAAGAAATTCAAAGGTTGTGTGTGAAGTCGAGCAACCCGCATTGGGCCAGCGTGGTCGACTAAGGCCTAATCGCTCTAATTCAGGGTAGGCTCGAGCCCCTCGGTGGGGACGTATATGAGCTGATGATGAAACAAAAATCTGCATAAGAAATATTCTCGTAAATACATTATAACATTAATAAATTAAAAAACTTTAGTAATAGTTCGTATTTATTGGGTAAATTTACGTGTGCTTTTATATCTGAATTATGATTACTGCTTGGATCTTGGAAAATTCACGCATTTTCACACAAAATAACGATGTTATAAGTTACTACCACAGCACAGGATACAGAGAAAAAACCCTAAAACGTGAATTTATTAGAGTACTTAGCTTATTTTAAAAGAAGGTTACTATATTGTAGGTTTTATATTTGTTATTACGTCAACTAACGAAACCACAAGTGAACATAACGAATAATTTGATGGTTAAAAAATAAATGGCATTCATGTTGATACAACCGACTATCTGTCTACCTGTGTGCTCACTTAAAATATAACTTTATCGGTGCTTCTGTGGCCATTTTTTCGAGTGCTCAAATCAAACTAAGTGAGTGGTATTCAAATACACGAAGTACTTGTGCGTTGTCGAATTATCGTACACAAATATAGTAGGATACTTGAAATAATGGCTATTCGGCGGTTTTCGAGAGGCAGAGATTATTTTTCGAAATGCTCCTCCAGTTGAGTGCCTTCGACTAATCTCTTGTCATTAATTATTTTTATCGTTATCGTAACTCTTTCGGCGGTCACTGTACTCTACGAGATCACTTGTATGATATTCCTAACGTTTGCTAAGTCTGTTTCATTCATTAAATTGAGAATCATCAAGCAAGCGACGGAAAGATTCTGTGTTATTGAATAGATTCATTTCAATGTCATCGCCATTATGTAGACTCGCTTTTTCACCTACCTACCTCAATAAACTAAACTTATTTCTATATGGGCTAATTCAGAGATTTATTAAACTTTTGCGGCTACCTACTTTACATTACATTTATAAGACTTTATTTAACTAGTTTTTCTCGGGCTTTTAGTAAGTTCAATACTACATCACTCGTAATAATGCATTTAATTATGCCCTTGACAGATGACTTCTGAGGGAATGAATTTTCGGAGACCAGTTGGATAAGCTGGACATAATTTTTGATATCAGTTTTGTATTAACTACCAACATCTCTAATCTATAAGTTTACATTTGATTTTACGTTTAATTTTAAAGTAATCATTGCGCTTACATAAAGGGCTTTTTCTTTCTCCAGTGGCAAGCGATTGTTAGCTGATTTGATTGGGATTGATTACACGCAAACTATCACGCCCTACGACACCGTTAGGGGTACCACTAGTCTGGGGTGCCTACTCAGGGGTGCGGCGGCGTAACGAATGTCACCAATAGAACAGTTACCAGCTGCCAACCGTTACAATGAGGATATACAATACTGTTTGGGCGATTATACTGTGACGCTGTACGCTATTTGATGCGTATTACATACATGACAGTTATTGGTGGTGCAGACTGTTACTCTGGGAAAAGCTAGGGATGGTAAAAGAGGGTTGGAAATGACTGATAGTTTTATTATTAATTACCTATGGTGATCATATTTTTCAATTTGTAAATGTGGTAGCTCAATCTAATCTAAATATCTTTGCGTTAGATTTTGCAGTTCGTGAAACATTTAATAATTCTCTATATAGTATCTATATCTACTGTTAATAAAACTTTTTGTTAGTACGTAATTGAAAGTGACGCTTTTGAATTCGCTTCGAGTCCATTGTTATTGTAATAAGCGCGCTAACCAGCTTCCTACCTCAAATATTAACCGGGTGAGATAAAGAGTAGACGTGACACGAAGCTTTTATTAAACCTGCGCTTATTGAGGTGAGACCGGGACAAAAGAGCAGCTGGAGTGGGAGGGGCTTGAACCCCCCTCCCGGGACCCCTCGGACGCCCGAGGGGGACACCACGCCCACCCCGCGCCCCCTCACGCCTGCATTTATCACACCCGTGTGAATCAAGCTCCATTGAGGGGTGAATGTGAACCATCAACAATGTAATATTTGCCGCGATTTTTTTCCACGTCCATTATTTATTTGACTCTACAGTTACACATTCAAATAGAGACGGACCCCAAGAGATTAAAACAGATTTGGATGTGAGTGTTTAATGCTACACACTGAATTACAAATTTTATGTAGTGGTTTTAAGAATACTTACATTACTAGCGTTCTTGTTTTTATATGCAGCTCATTGTTCAGGCTGGAATTTTGGAACAAATACTTAGTAGCGATTGATAAATACGGTCATTAACTGTTAAGTGACCAAGTGACCTATTTGACATACTTGTTAGTTGTTACTACATTTGAATTAAACATTCTAGCGAGTCAGTAACTTGAAAACACCTGTGCTCAAAACAAACATGTTTTTAATTTAAACATTCTCTTCCAGCAGGTATACTAGGGCAACAAGCGAGCCCAGACAGCACCTCTCGTGCCTCCGAGTTATCCTACGTTGGCGTGTCAGCTTCCTCGCCCCCCGTTAACGACCCCCGCGGAGACCACGACCTAGACCCTGATCACGACCACGACATCGACCACGACGACGACCATGACAACGACCATCCCCCCACCAACAACGACCCCAACATGGCACACAAGAAACGCAAAAGAAGAGTTCTATTTTCAAAGGCACAAACGTACGAACTGGAAAGACGGTTCCGGCAGCAAAGGTACTTATCGGCTCCGGAAAGGGAGCATCTGGCTAGTTTGATCAGGTTGACGCCGACCCAGGTGAAGATATGGTTCCAGAACCATAGGTACAAGACGAAGAGGGCGGTGCAGGAGAAGGGGGCTCATGAGATGAGCGTGGGAGGTTTAAACTCGCCGAGGAGGGTTGCTGTTCCTGTTTTAGTGAAGGATGGGAGACCTTGCTTGGGGAAGCCTGATGGTCTACCGCCTTTGGGCTTGACTCTTCCCCCATACACGCCTATGCATCACCAGCCTCCGGTATCAGCGCACGGTCCTCAACCAGGCGGATGCTGGTGGTAAAGTACAGGCAACTAGCAGTTATAAGTGGTTTACTAGTCGATATGTCGCAGTTCTTTTGTGATTTTACTATCTTTGCAATTTTGCTGCGATTTTTAACGAGGGTTTTTCGCGTTGGAAATTTTGAATCCTAAATTATTGGTATTGTCAGATCAAAACTCGAATACTTAAGTTTATATGGGTACTATTATCGGTACTATTTGAAAGTATAAGGTATCTGGAGTTCCTACTAATTTGTATTGTAATCGCGAATAATTAATTATATGAAAAATGGGTGAAAATGGAGCCATAAAAATTATGATGAAAATGTGTTACAGAATGTAATATCCGACTTAATAGTGTATGGTAAATACCTTACTTGTCTGCATACTTGCAAAGGAGTTTTTTCTCCGGTCGATATTTTTACCTATTTTTTGTTTTGTAGCAAGTACTTAATTATGTGACTGTGAAATTATAATAATGTACCTAGTGATAACACGCATTCCTTACCATTCTAATGTATATTAATGTATAAAGTGTTCGACGAGTTTTAGCGAATAATATTATGAGAAATGACCAGATTTTATCAAATGCAATATTTAGATTTAAGGTCCAGTATTATCATAGTCGAATATAATTATAAACTAGTGCATAGTTTTATTTATGTATATTCCAGATATAATTTCTAATAATATTTACGTTAGTTTAGTTAGAGTGCGCGATGTATATTGTGTAAATAATTATTTGTGTGGCAGTTATCTCCAGAGATAATTTAAACAAAATTAAGATGTTTCGAAAGAACAAACCCGAAAAAAATTTATATGTTTGCAGTATAATTTTTATGCTGTAATCAATAACAAAATCGATTTTACTAAACATGAAGTTTGTTGTTTGTGCGATAGATCCAATAAGCTGTACTTGCATGCATTCCAGTTCCAGTCTTACAGTTTTAAAATGTATGTAACAAGCCACTATGATCAGTGTAAAAACGTGTTAAAATAAATTATTATCAGAAAATTAAATTGATTGAACGATATTTTATGTTTTGTTTCTTTTTACGACCAAACCAAATTAGAATGTGTTACGATGATTGACGTAGTGTCCACGCTAATGCCATTTCAAGAGATAAATACTTAAAAAGTAGGATTTCGTTTATAATTCTCACCGTGGAGCTAGAGCCTGTTTTGAATTAGCCATATTTTATTTTATCATACCACGAACTAACCCAAGTAGAAAAGAGAGTAAATGAGTGTTAAATTAAATTTTATATTAATGTAAAGTCATTTCCATTAAGTTGCCTTTTTAGAATACTTCAGGAAAATTTAATACAAATGGATTTCAAAATAAACTTTCCGCCATATTTACCCACAGTTACTAACCTGATCGGATGTCTCATCGCAGTTCGATACCTCGATACGCGCTCAGCTCAGTTAAATATTTGCTCTGCGAGTATCTTATCGTAGATAGCTGCGACCTGATTACCGACACCTACCTACACACAGATAGCACAAACCACGTAGATGCGTTGAGAAAACTAAAACACCTGTTCTATTTATTGCATTCAATCAAATGAAAAGATTTAGCTCTTACACTGAAGGTGTCGTTACTGCTCACAAACAAGTGACTATTAAAATTAATTATAAATAGAAACAATTAATTAGCACGAACAAATTTTTTGCAATAAATAGTTACGTGGATGTAGTCAATTGGGTTTTTACCCATGCATGATGGAACGTATTGTGAATATTTGGTTATGGTACTTCTGCCCATGGCTAATCCATCTTTGGGTATCAAACTCTCTACCAAATTTTATCAAAATCAGTGCAATAGATTCCATCATGAAAGCCCTGTCATAT
Source organism: Carpatolechia fugitivella (assembly GCA_951230895.1). NCBI lineage: Eukaryota > Metazoa > Arthropoda > Insecta > Lepidoptera > Gelechiidae > Carpatolechia > Carpatolechia fugitivella. Next base: position 9,667,905 of record OX579661.1, read on the forward strand.
GTTATTATTATAAACATTCGTAAAAATTTGAATTGTCATTTTGATAAAACAAAGTTTATTCTTCGTAATTTTTAAAAACATCGTGTGCTTTACGTCGTTATTATAGTAAATTACGTAAAAATGGATAGAATTTTATATTTTAATATAATATTTTATATTGTTTTTGTGTGCAATAAAGAGTTAGTATTGTATTGTATATTTTAATATAAAATTAAAGTTATATCTCTTAATTTCGGTTTAGTTTAATTTGCTTTCTATATTATTTCAACTTTGCTAATTGTCTTATTTTGATTTTCACGTGCAAGCAAATCAATGTTTATGTACCTATAACAAAATATACTTTATGCTCAATGCAGTATAATACACACACACAACCGGTATCTAAACACCTACTTGGTATTGTAAAATTGTTTCTACAGAATTCAACAAATAACGTCTTTTTCACTCGACGAAGCCTACATGGCGCTGGAAACGTTCTACAAAGAACTTTGTCGTTATTAAATAAATAATAACACCCAATACAATGGTCCGGAGACGGTAGTCGAATAGCACGACAAAGTGCGAATTAATAAATTCCTTCGATTTGTAAAGGGCGGAGGCGGGTACTGAGATAATCCGATTAGCAACACAAATATAAATAGCACTGCCTTTCGATTGCTGACATGTGGGATATGAAGTTTGTTTTTCTAAACATTCCGGTTAAGTGAAGAGATTTTTAATAAATAGCACTCGTCATAATTTCATTGGAGATCTATTTTCAAGTTCAGCGCCCGTCATCCGAACATCTGCTATATTTCGATATAGATCTGTAAACGAGTATTATAATTAATTTTCTACCGTAAATGGAGATGTCACATTTACTTTTTCATTCTATTCTACAAATCAGTTATATTGATTTTCCGCAATACGGTGAGCTTTAATATTTTTTGTCAAGCCTTTACATTACACTATCCATTCAGTGAACAGAGGCCTGTTCAATAAAATCTACAATTACAATTCGAAGTACATTGCGTGGCCAATCAGTTTAAAATGATAATACTCCTTGGCTCCAGGTAATGGAACAGATGAAATTAATTCTTACTTTTAAAAGTTGGTTATAGATGTAACTTAAATGAGTTATCTGGTTTTTGCTTTTACATTTTATTTCTATATTAAGGGAACATTGATTACCAGAAATGTGTTTTATTTGGTTACTCAACCACCATTTACTATGACATAAAGCACTTTCATAGCCTGTAGATAGTAGTTTTAGAAATATTGTTCTATTCGTTTATCTTACATCGTTGATGGACTTGAAAGCTCACGATATGAGTGCTTCATGTTTATGACTAAGCAAATTATAGCCGCAGCTCGGACACCAAAAATACTATTGAGCAGCTCTTATTCTACAGTCATAGAGATGATATTACGTTTACTTTTTGCGAATAGTTGGGGTGTATAGGTAGGTTTTGGTTTTGTCGGTGTAGGATTTAGGACGTTATATTCCCAAGGGAAGGTAGGAAGTTGAGTGTGTGTAAGCGCCATATTGTTGATGTAAGCGCAATATCGTTATGATGGACGACCGCGGCGAGCAGTGAACGGCGGCGCTGAGCGGTCAGGCGCAGTGGAGTTGAAACCAGATAACGCCGGCACACACCTGAATATGTTCGCACCTTCTTTGTTTATGTCAGGGGTCTTTGTAGCCAAAGTACATATACTGTTTTCAAAATGGCTTCTTACATAAAATTCCATTTAAGTCTGTATTATTTTTATTTCCATGTGCCCTCCTAATATATTTGTTTAAAAATTTATTGCAGCGTCAAATATATTGGAATACATTTACTTTCCATAAATTAAGTCTATTTCAAATTGAAAGATGACTTGTTTTTACTGTTTTTAACTCCGAAATGTCTATAGGTATATTCTTGTAATAGGTACCAATTTTTATTTAGATTACTTTCTTGTTTATTTTGTATTATTCGGTTCTTTTATTTTTATCGTATATGTGCATATTTTGTTACTTATTTTTCATTATGGAGTTAACTAATTAATGGGGAAATATTATAACAATGAATAAATAGTGGGGACATCTTCACACACGGCCATCTGATCCCAAACTAAGCAGAGCTTGTGCTATGGGTACCAGACAGCTGATATACATTACATAAATATATAAATACATACTTATGTAGATAACACAACAACCAGACACAAGGCAAACACAAGAGCTCATCACACGAATGTTTGCCCTGGGCGGGATTCAAACCCCCGACCCTATGCGTCGGAGGCAGATACAGTACCATCTAGGCTACAGAGCCGTCAAATGATGAATGGTTCAAAAAGTCGCAGTAGAGGTTAAAGTGATAAAGATTAGAACTTATAAGTTTAGTACAATACAAGTAGATGAAGTATATTTGTATTGTAGACATATAAATTCAAGGTTCCACAGTCTTTTTTGTATTTATAATTTCCTCGCATATTTCAGAAAAAAAACTATACAAGCCTCGGCCGCAATAACTCTTGCTGGACTTGTACACAATAAAAGTCCTCGCCTGCGGCTCGCACTTTAAACATGCCCTCGTCCAGCAATAACAAATTTTGCGACCGCGGCAGTATTGTACTATTAAGTGTGTCGTAGCTACCAACAACGTAGAAAAGTGCTACGATATTCGTAGCCAGCAATGGAGTTCGTAGCATTTTTGAATGCCAGATCTAGGCTCAGATAGACCGCTTACATTGAATGCAGATGATAAGGTCAGTATGTACGACTTCTTACCTATATCAAGGTAAAAATCTACCACGTTTTGTATTAAGCTCTTCATGTTCACTTTTTTACGTTATTAGACACTTAAATTAGATGGATATTGTTCAATTTTATCAAACTCCACCAGTAGGTACAGCACTTATTAATTTTAAATGACTGAAATCACACACTGTTGGGTGCTAATACGTATAGTTAAATTTGGTCTATCGTATAGTTTAGCTCACTTTAAACTGGCATCGATGATACTTTAAATTAAAATGTCAGTGACCTTGATTCATCGTCCTAAATAATATATTACTTACTGGTGCATTATTTTATTGTACAGGGTTATTTTTATCTGTACACAAAAAAAATTAATAATTAACAACTTTCGCCAAGGAATATAAGACACAAAAATTTCGACGCTCATACAAAAGGCGCTATCAAATCAAACACAATTTTTGTTGGAGATTGAAATTTTTGGTAGAATTATACAGAGGTAGTTGCAGATAATGGTGAAGTTAATTAAGTAGATTGGCAAAAGAGAGGTGTTAAGATTAATCTATCAAATAAACAAATGTTTAATCCCTGTGGTTATTTTTTCATTAGTTTTTCATTCGATTCTGTTTTTTTTCGTCTGCTCTAATCTATATTTTTATATACCTTAAATTAGTAAAGTGTTGTACTTTTAGGAACTATTTTTGAGTTATTATTATGGACAAGTAAGTTCAATCAGTGAAATCTGAGCATTTGATATGTAATTTTATTCGTTTAAACACTTTCTTACTTTGAAGCAAATACCTAATCTTATATAAGTAAGTATTTCCTACTCATCCTGTAAAAGTATCAAACTACCTAATATGCATTAACGTGATGCACTCATGTTAATTGGAATTAGAATAGAATGAATAGATTAAATTGGTATTTATTAGTAAAATAATCGTTTATCATTTAATTTGGTATACTTATGTTAACGTTTCATAGGTAACACTGAACAACACTGACACCAGGGGTTGTCGACCTTACAACCCACTCGATGAAAAAGAGAAGAGTAACTCAAGTTTAAAGAGGGTAAAAGGTTTAAAGAGGGGGTTTAAAGAGGTAACTCAACTCAAGATTAAAGAGGGCAAACGTCTTATAAATGGATTGTACACGCTGGTCGAAACATATTAACTATTTAAGTGACATAACGTCAAATGTATTAAGAGCCCAAAGTACAAAGACTAAGAAATTTTAATAATTCCGCACATAAATCCTTTGCAATAAATTTCCTTTGCTTAATGTGTTAATATATACTACAACTCTGTTGAGTAAATCAAAATCCTGTAACTGTTGCAAGGATCAGCTGTCGAACGACGTCCGAGCTTACTGACACGCGGCATCGCATTACTGCACCCTCGATCTCACACGAATTAACAATATGTATTACTATCGTTTACCACAACCGTCGCATCCGTAATGGCTGGTTTACACGTATTAAGTTGTCAAGTAGCAACTAAATTTTAACCAAGATTTTAACTAAATTTTAAGTAAGTGTTTACACGTCATTTTAGTAGTTAAGCTCTTTAGTTAGCCCAAGATGGACGATCAACAGGGAATTCAAATCTGTAATAAATATAATAATAAAGTATAATAAAATATTTATTTTTATATAATTAATATTATATTATTATTATTTTTAATGATTAATATTTAATATTAATAATATATTAATCATTAATGTTTTTATACCTATAGAATAATATATATTAAAATATATCCAAAAAATAAACATAAAACACTCGCACTTAACTTCGCACTTCGCATTTAACTTAAAATTAACTAAATCGCGCCTTTCCAAACGTGTCAAGTGACAGGCCACGCCCACCAACTTGCCCGAAAAATAGAAAAAGTTCTAATCTACTAAATTTTAACTTGCAACTTACTACTAAATTCGCTGTTTACACGCATTAAGTTGCTTAAAATTTAGTTAACTACTAAACAACTTAATACGTGTAAACCAGCCATTAAAGCGACAGAAAAATAAGAAATAATGTACGCTTATTTCCATATTATTTTCGATTATTTCGTCAATTTTAAAGATATTGCAAAACTGTAAAGTGATATGGAATCTGCATCGTTTAATGCATATAATGATATAAAATACTGAAAAAAAAATAGCCATGTGTTCAGAAATTATACTTTTACAACCGTCATACATTTGCACAGTAGCGAGTTAATTTAATCCATCGACTAGTTAGCACAAGTACAGTGGCGAGTTAATATAATTCCGTTCCAACCACGGAATTTTCCGTAAATCGTACTTACTACCTGGGTTAAGTGGTAACCTACTACTTACTGAAGTGTAAATTAGCCTTAAAGTCGTGATGTAGAGCGCTTTGATATTGGAGAATCAACAGACCAAAAACGCGTAACAATATCATCATTATATTGCACGTACGCTTTATTTCAAAGCCGTCCATGTAAACAAGTCCACGGAAGCTACACTCTAGTCCTAATTTTAAAATTTAACTATCCTTTTAATTTTAGACTAATGAAAGATAGGGAATGTTCGAATGATATTGTTTTCCCCTGTTTTTTCACCTGAGTCCATAGCTGTCATATCAAGTTTTTTTTTATGTTTTTATGTTTGCTCCCGTCTTAAGTTCTAAATTAGATGTTTGATAGCTCTAAAATTAAGATGCCTATTTCCAATAACTTTTATATTTAAACGGCGAAAATGACAGACGAATTTAAATTAAGGATTAGAGCGTCTATTTAAACCAGCCCCATTGTCGAGGATGTAAAATAACCCCCAGAAATCAGCGTGGCCGGGTCAAAGAGTGGATTTCCTCCGTGCCGCGCCTCTGTAATAAACACGTTATGTTAGTGTAACGAATATTAATAGCCTGAGATGATTTTCATTTCTGTTATTCGATGTCGTCACTCGTTCTAGGGATTTATTTCGAAGATTTATTATAGCGCCTAAATTGGTCATGAAATCATGAATAAACACGTGTGTTTAATCCTTATAATGACTTGTCTATGCCAAAGAATTACGTTTTTAGGGTTCCGTAGTAAAAAAGGAACCCTTACAGTTTCGGTCTGTCTGTCTGCCTGTCTGTCCGCGGCTTAGCTCAGAGACTCTTAGTACCAGAAGGCTGTAATTTGGCATGGATATACATATGAATCATGCCGACAAAGCTGAAGAATAAAATCTTAAAAAAAAAATTTTTTTAGCATTCCTCTGGTACACGTCAAGAGGGGGTTATTTTTTTTTTTCACGACAGCCTTATAGTGTGACGTATCGTTGGATAGGTCTTTTAAAAACAATGGGGTTTGCTAAGACCATTTTTCGATGCCAGTGTAAGTTTTAGAAATATTCCGTTTTAAAGTGCTTATTTTTGTTAGAGTCAAGTTCCCCCCCCCCCCCCTCTACCAGCGAAGCCGTTGTATATGGAAACGTGAAAAAAATCATGGTAGTAATGTATATGATGAATTTAAAAGGAAAACTATCAACATCAAGTAGGCTTTACAGGTTATCGAATAATAGACCAACTTATAAAAAGTACTAGTAAAAGTACTAGTACAAGTAAGAAATTTGGTACTACAAATATCATAGAAAAATATTTTAATGAATGTTAGAAGGCTATAATTTGGCATGGACATACATATTAATTATACCGTCAAAGCTAAAGAATAAAATCTTAAAAAAAAGGGTCCCTCTGGTACACGTGAAGTGGGGGTTATTTTTTAAATTCACGATTACCTTATGGTGTGAGGTATCGTTGGATAGGGTTTAAAAACCAGGGTTTTAGGGTTTGGGGGTTTGCTAAAACCATTTTTCGATGCTAGTTGAAATTTCAGCCGAGATCGTAACGGCGCACAGTAGATCAGATGTATGGGAACAACTAAGTTTACTATAACTTTAACTTTAGTTTAGTTTCATCGCCCTGTGTAGGTGGGCCCGTTTTTATTATTGTGTAAGATTTTCCCGTGGGAATAAGACTTTTTCCCGTAAAAAGTATCCTATGTGTTGTATCAGGGTACAAACTATCTCTATTAAAAATTTCATCCACGAAAGAGTGAAAAACAACCATCCATACATCCCTACTTACAAAAATTCGGGTTTATAATATAAATAAGGAATTTTTTTATCATTACTTATTAGCTCCGTGTGCTAACTTCTGCATATTAGGCAACTACGGAACCCTACACTTTGCGTGGTACGACACGTGCTTGGCCAGTTTTTTATTATTACTTGTGTAAGTTTTTTTTTGTTACCTAAAGAAGCAATGCCTATTTGCAAGGCAGGCAGGTGACATTGTTTTACACGTTTTCTGTAGGTATCTAACCACGTAAAGCTCTCCACGAGTCTTCGCAAACATTTCGGTTTTTCTATTAGTACCGCGAAGCCCATTTTTCACGTGCCAACTACGACGCAGACATAAAGGTTTACGACAGGCCGTCATATTTATGGCGCGGGTATTGTGATATATTTTTTGTTGTGCGTTGTGCACATTAGGTTTTATCTGGCTTTCCGCTAAATCAAGTAGCTACTGGCCGGTGCCAGGAAGCCGCTCGCATATATCATGCGCGAGGCGGATGCCAGCTTTTTGGGGTTATGCCTCGATTCCGTAGGGCGAACGATCATTTGTCTTATCGATTCGGTTAACCGGTAATTTTGTTATTTGTGCAAAAATTGTGTGCAATGTTTTGTAGAAAAACGGTTATTTCCTACCTTGTGATATAGCAAAACTTAGCTCTAAACAATAACGATATCTCATGTATAATCATCATTGATACCTATGTATTAATTAATATTTATATGTAGTAATTATTTTTATTCTTATACTAGAACATTGGTTTCGGGTAAAAAATATGGCGTTAATATTTATTTAAATAAACAGAATTGAGATATTTACCCTATTTAGAAAAATATCTTATGTTTAAATATCTTAAAAAATATCTTGAGAATTGAATCAATGCCATGACTAATCTGCAGACAAAGATTCTATAAAGCAAAGTTGGTAAAACATCCCTGACAACTCCCGCTGTGTCCACGAACCGTCCTTATACGCTACCGAGCGCCACTGTATCACCACAGTGTACAAAACTCTCTTACAAAAATACTACATACTGCCTCCGAAGGCTTAGTTTTGTAAGGAATTAACATAGTCTGTGAAGTAGGGTGGATGTAATGGACGGTCGCTTCGATTAAGTTGTCTCGCGCCCTTTTTTCTGTAAAAAAGGGAAAATGAATAGTGCAAGGCGGAAATATTACGGATAGTAACGGCATTTCCGCGCAATAAATCGCTGTCTAATCAAAGGGAGCCCAGTCGTATTTCTCTATTAGTGCCACACTCTATTTTATTGGGCTTTTTTATCGGCGCTTTGTTGTGTTTAGCCTGATTGATATCGCTCCTACTTGTGTTACGTCTCCGGAGGTAGCATTGAGAACTCAAACATCTATCGTCTTTTTACAATGCTATTTTTTTATTGCTGGAACTGGAGCTTATGATATCTATCTATTATACGTATAGCCCTGAATACTTTAGACATGTCATGGTATCATTTCATAAAATTAACAATCTGATGAAATCACACACAATCCTGTAGAAAATAATATTTTAATACATTTGTTAGTTTGAAGATATCTAAACTTGGAACTATCCACAAATATTGAACTTCCCCCTGACGATATAATAAACTTTGTTGTTACCTGTTATCAGAGGGGAGAGAGGTAAATCAGGTAATCGATACTGGCGCGGTATTGTGTCGTACTGCACCCACCTCGCTCCGCTCACTCTCTGTCCAACTTACACTTAGTTTTTTAAACAGTTTCTTCTTATAAAGTAATATAATTACAAATTGCTTGAATAAGATTTTATGAATCTTGGACTTAGTGCTGGAAGGGAAAATTCTCATTTCTGTAGTGTTAGATAAGTTTGTAGAGCGGTGCTTGTTTTTGTGTTTTGGGAAGTTAATTTACTACTTTTCTTAAGAAAACTATGTATTCTCTGTAATAAATTCCTCGACAACAATTTATCAATTTAAAAAAATAAATTATATAAGGAATTATGATATATAATGTCACTCCAAGGCTCAAATAATTGTTATCGCTATCATATTATAATAATATCCAATCGTCCGGATCTTCACGGACACGAAGATTCATCTTACTCGTACAACAAACATATTAGAAAGCATAATGTTAAAACACCTATAAAATTGGTGTATTGTATATCGATCTATAAGTTTACTTTATTTCGCAGTACAGTACCCTGACCGGAAACAGCATGATTGAGTTGTCAATATGGTCACACTTCCGGTGTCGCAAAATGGCGCCCCACGGATTGTTGTGAATGAGACGTCAAATTGCAGCCACAGAGTCACAAATTAATGACCAGTGTCACTATAGGCTCGTGGCCACCAAGTATGACCAACAATCAAACTAGACAATATTTATTGCACATTAGAAAATGACCACCAAGAATCAAATGGATTTAAGCACGTTGAGACAGAAAAAGTGGCAGATGTAGTTAACTTAATTTAGTAAGATAAGTGTGCTATTCACTTATTTGAAGAAGGCAATGAAACACCTGGTCATATGTCAAAGAATATTAAATAGGATCTTATAAATTGCAATATTTAGTCACACCGAAAATATAAATTTTTTCAGGTTTCTTTGATAGACTTGAAGTGCTACGCTAATACTCAATGTGTAATTATACATTATTAGTTTACTTGTTTGTTTGTCTTTGTTTTTCGTGTATGTTTTGTGTTATTATTTATATTCTTTAGGCATGTTTTTTATTCTCTATTTATCCATGTATATCAGTAAAGTTGTCTGATATCCATAGTACAGACTCTACCTACTTTGGGATCAAATGGATGTGCGTGAGAGAGACTCCTCAAGCTTGTTAGCTTGAGCTTTCAATCTCTCATCAGCCCCATCACCACAGATTAAAGTTTGAGGTCATCCTTCACCAAACATTAGTTGGGAGCAAGTGCGTCGTTGAAAGCAACTCTTTGCTCCATAGCCGGACGATGAGTCAGCATCTTCACCATCACGGATCGGATACTGCTAATGGTCATCATATGATTAATTATTCTTATCGTGCCCACCCTAGGGTTGTACTTCATACTTCTATATTGGGAGATTTTATGTCCTAATTTTTGTGGAGTATAGAAGAAACGATATGGTTGTGTATAATATTATGGTACAGTAAAATATTATACGTCGTAAAAAATATCTACGCTTAGTTTTACGTCATCCAAAAATATAGCAAGAAATCATAATTCAACGGACAAATTATTACATTCTAAAATTTTAATTATGGGTATTTCTTTTTCCCTATTATTTTTTGTTTCAGAGGTTACAAATATCGGTATTTGGGGTTGCAAAGGGGAAGGACAAAAACTCAAAAATTCTTATGGAATTTTGTTGGATAAAATCAATGGTTTATGTTATTATAGTAGGAAACTCTACTTATATACACTCATATTCCTAATGACTCTTCATACAAAGACTCTCCATGGCCATATCGATCAGATAAACGCCTTAAATACGCTGACCGATTTGATCGCAAAATAATATCATCAAATGTTCTTTAAATGTTTAGGAAAAAAGTCTGGACATTATTCATTGTATTCATTTGAGTTTTAGGAGTGACCGTGATAGATTTATTTAGGAGAAATTAGAAAGACGCGGGGGGTCCTGTCCGGTCCAAGCAACGAATTACATTTAGATAGTCCAAGTCGTCCACTGACAAAAGCATTCAGCTAACTTTGAAAGGAGTTTCACTTCTACAAATCGACCGTTTGAAAGACAAGCGGGTCCACTATAAATTACGTCATCCTCTACATCTTTACGCTCTTTATATATTTTAACTATAATCACACTTGGACGTTTTTCATTAATATTTCTTATTATACCTTTATTAAGTTGCGCTAATCCTTTATCAGTTTAAGCATTTCTTTGGAATTCGGAAGCTTGGCAGAGGACAGCTCATGAGATATTCTTATAATTGGCTCCTTTATGCGACCGGAAAGACCCACGCCGAGGCGACACGGTCTTAAAAGGATTTGGCACAAAATAGCGACTGTGTAGCGCTGTGCGTACTATTATGGCAGCCATTCAAGGCAGACTGTATGTCGCCAGCGTTGTCTGAACAAAAATATTGGCTGTTTTGAGATCGCATTGCAATCGTTGGAGGTCTGTCGGATTAGCCAGATACACATGCACGCGACGCGACGCATTTTTACAGAGCTGTGGATGAAGTAAACGAGTTTATTTTGAAAATGGAAAATTACGATTGCGCAACATTTGCACTGGATTGTAGTCTAGGTATACTATATAGTTACCTATATTTTCATTGATTTTATTGGTAGATATCTAAGGTCTATACGCGGTAATGAATCCTTAAGACATGTGCTGATACCGTTTCGATAAGAAAAACTGATTTTATCGACAGTCAAGTACTTTAACAATATTTAAAGATAATAAACAATACTGATAACAATAAATTAATATCTATCGGTTTATATTGTTTGATAACATATCGCAATTACAATTAATAGGTGTCTTGAGTATCATACTTATTTTGATTAGTAGCTTGCTACCTATAAAATAATTCTTGAACAATAGCACCCTCTGGGAATTTGTTGGTTTGAAAGCTTTCATGCATTATTTGACATCAATTGAAATTAGATGGCCATATTACATGTTGGGGCAACAACAACAATGCAATGTGCGTACTTTAATCCCAAATGACAGTTTATTCGGCTAAATAGAGTCGGCGATCAACCAACAGCGGATCCAACTATTCTCCGTAGGCGTTCACTCACACAATTCCCAATTTCGTCTAAATCGGGATTTGGAATGTGTGATTCTACCGAAATTTACCAATACAGGGGCATTTAATTTTCACGCTGATGTTTGTGTTCGAATTAAAGTTTTATGCAACGTCGCGAAACCGTGAAATTGATTCGAACATGCTCCGACGGGACGGAAGGTTCTGTTTCTTCTGCCTCCACCGCGGTCGACTCATTCAAAAATTGGCCATTCATAAAAATTTACAACTACTATTATACTACGGGCGGCCAGGTAGGCATATTTTATGAATGAATCTTCGAGTTCATATTTTATACACTGACCATTTTAAGTCGAGGGTACTCATGTGTAATGACTTGTAGTTTTGTCAAAGATATAATTTTTCCTGTTCATCGTGTTAGGAAGAGTCAAAGAACACCTTCTTTGACTCTTTGGAAAATTTTACAAAAAAGTATTTTTTAACAGTAAGTTTGGAGAGTGGACATCTTCAGAATGAAAGAACAACAGCACCTAATTACTTTACCAGTACGATTGTTAGACGCCTGTAATAAACTTGGCTTCGTTCTTACTTCAATACAAGTGTCATTGAGGAAATACACTTGCTTCAGGAGTGAGTAATTCCTTAGCTATTCAGCCGAAGGGTTCATTGAGGAGATCAAAAGGCGGGTACTTAAACGCTTGTTGAATGGACAGCCATTTGGTGCAAGTGTTTTAAAGAGCGCAAAAAATGTAAGTCAGGTACGATCCGGATGCGAATGTGCCGGACGCTGCGTTCCCACGATGGACCTGAGAGTTAGCACAAGGAACTAAGAGAGCTCCAAAAGGATCGCCTCTTAAGGTTACAAGCGATCACACTTTCCAAAAGATATCGGATGAAAACTACCAGTGATTGCGGTTGCAGTACTTATTTACTGTTACAAATATAACCTGAACTTATAAGTGTGATCGCTATTTTAATTTGGTCTACGAATATTTTCTTGGTACTAAAACCAGAAAGAAAATTAAGGAATTATAAAAAATATATACTTAAAACTAAATAAAGTCGAACTCTTAAAAAACCTTTCCAAGTATAAATAATATTTTTAAGTATTCATCATCATCATCAACGGCCCGTTACAGTCCACTATTATTAAATTAAATTTAAGTAAACCGTCAGGGTCATTTTCTCATAATGTCTGATACCACTATTATTATGAGTATATATTATATTGGAGTGAGTATATTATATCAGTATACTCACTCCCTTCCCATGCAATCTTTCCTACATCTCCTCCCAATAGTTTTACAAAGTGACAATTTCGGCACTTGTATTGTTTTCTTTCGGTTTTTCTTTGGGCGAGTTGTTAAGCGAAGGACAAAGGGCCACATGTGGCTGGGAGTCCCTCAATTCAATAACTAAGTAATTTGGCTAACAGATGTTAGAGTTTGTCTATTGTTCTGACACGTTTCCTATCTGTTAAGCCTCGCCTTTATTTGGATGAGATAAGATACCCATTTCAGCGTTTTTTTTATTACGGATCCTTGTTAAATAAAATTGGAAGTGCAAGACAATTTTTCTTTATGTATAAGTACACGTCATCCCGCTGACCCTTCAGATATTACCTTGTACTTATTTATTCTGTGCTTATACCTAGAAGCCTTTATTTGTCTATTGAATATCTCTTTTAAATAAATAAACAACAACCATCAAGTTTATAAACATAGAGGCTATGTAATTTACGGGTAGGGTTTACATTTACCTATCAAAAGAAGATGACAGACTTTACATAATATAATGAGTTAAAAATAATACTAATAATAATAATTAATAAACAATAAAAATATATAACGTATCAGTTTTTATTTGATTACTGTTATTTACTATTAATTTATTAACTACCAATATTAAAAATCTCTAGATTTTCTTATTCTCTAACTCTACGTATTATCCCATTGGTTGACCTAATTCAGTCTCGTACGATCTTAACTATTTGCGAAATTACTATGACCTTAATCTGTCCATTCTAATGTTGTGAAAATATGCGCGGATTTTAATAGTTGTCATGAATTGGATATAACTAAGACACCGAATGATTTTAATGGAACTCTTTCATACAACACAATGGTTCTCGGAAGTTGTCGCGGAAGTAGCCGTATATACCACAACAAAACCTTTTATAATCTGTGCCATACAGGGATGTTTGCGCTTAGGTCAGTGGGCAGTGGGCAATATGCGGCCAGGCCACTGGTGAACGATGCGACCACCCAGAGAGGCTGAGTAATAGACATTCGCGGCGAGCTATGCGACTGGAGGAAAAGTTCTAGGACCTCGTTTTCGTTCATACGATATACGTCATACTGTTTATATCGTATGGGCCAACCTCACAAACCTCATTCACCTTGTTGTGAGCACCTATTTGGGTCAATTTTGATACTGCATTTTTATGTAGCGGCGTGATTGCAATAAATATTTAAGTATTGAATAAAATGGTCCAATCAGTCTGAAAGGAAATTTCAAATTACGTATACTCAAAACAAATGAAAGAAAAAAAGTATAAATTGCGCTGTGGCATACAATAAGATACAATAAGAAAGATTTTGTAAGTGAAGAAACACAAGATTTTGCACAGAAAACAATTGGTTTCTGTGCAAATAGTACTATGTTTTTGTTTCTGCTTCACTTTTTTATTTGTAAATATTGATGGAAATTTTATAAATAGCTTCTTGTAAAATCCAAACTTTGGCATGTTAACAAAACGCTATACGTAACACATAAATTTATGTGAATAATTGATAAGCTCGTTTCGAAGCGCACATTTGCTTTTTCAAAGACAGTTGAGATTCGTGCCAACATTTCTTCGACCTTTGCCGTAATAAACTGTTCCCGTTTTTTGACGGTCAACTTATTTTTGAATATCCTATCGTATGATTATTGAATACTTTCAATACATATATACAGGCATATATATACCTATATTTCATTTACTTACTCTGATGATAAATTCCGATGCTGTGTTAGTGAACTTACGCAAAAAAAATGCAATGACGGATCTATGTGATGTACCTAATAACATCCTATGGAAATAAATAATTTTGATTTTGACTTTGAAATATACAGAATAGAAAGAATACACTTTGTATAGCTGTATTAATATCACGGAATTTATTATTGTAGTATAGGTAAGTATGTCATAGTCATAGCTTTTGGCAATTAAGTCTCATACCTACGCCAAATTTCCAAATTAGTTGATTAAAAAAAGATGAGCTATTATAATTTTGAAGTTTCGAAAAGACTTCGAACTTTCCAACCATCCTGACAGAATTTCAACTACTCTCGTATCCATTCATCACACCTTTAATTCCAGCCCACATTAGGGCATTGTAAACAGGCGTCATTCTGTAAACGGACCTCATTATGCCGCGCACTTTGTATAAAAATATGTGCTCGAGTATAAAGGTAAACAGTGATTTTTTCTAGCGGCATAGATAATACTTGTTTGGGCCGCCACTGACAGACGGACAAAGGGACAATAAGGGACGGTGGTGAATGGACCGCACACTCGGCGCGGTCGCATGCCTCCAGCACTTGGAATGAATCAACATTGCCAGTGATTGGGCAGTAATTTGAGTTGTTAAGTTGGTTTCCATAACCATAAGTTGGTTTGGATTCAGAACTATCGGATATACGAAATCCTCACAATTACTTATTAAACAAAAAATTGGGTTTATCTGTTAATGAGCGATGCTGGTTTATTTAGCACTAGCGGTCAGCCCGCGGCTACGCTCGCGTTATGCGTTCGCTCATTTTCCCGTGGGAATAAGACTTTTTCCCGTAAAAGTATACTAAGTTAATCCAGGTTACAAACTATCTCTATTCCAAATTTCATTCAAATCCGTTGAGTACTTTAAACGTGCAGGCGAAACAAACATCCAAACATCTAAACATCCAAATAATTTTTCATATTTATAATATTAGTGTGAGCGTAATTAAACCAGATGACAATGGGACGACGACGTAGTGCTAGGAGAATAAATACTTACAACCTCATTATATGCACGGTTCGAGAACACTGAGCATAATTAATGGACATTTCAGACGCAAAGAAGGTTTAGATGTCTTTGCTTTTACTACAACAAATCAAACAAGAAATGTAATAATATTGAGGTGTTTTACATAGATAATTCTATAAATTTTATTTGATTACACAGTGACATAAATCAACTCTATTGTAGCTTTTATGTACATAAAAGCTCCGCTGAAACGAATGCGCCAACGTTTTGTTTGAAGTCGATACAAGATGCAAGAGATTATGATGAGATAGTTTAAGAGCCGACATTCCGTTCTGCCAGTCGAAGTCAGCGATCTATTTCAGGCAGAGTAGATACGTCAATGATTTTACGTCGGCAACGGCTACTGAGTTATTATATTTTTTCAGTGACCGCTACTAGAGGTCGAGGGCTAGCAATCGTCATATTTTATCCACCTACTTGACGATCACGAAGTTGCAGCGTGGGCGGGCAGGCCAAGGTGGACCTACAATTTGGTGAATATTGCAAGGATGCGGCGAAGTGGTCGCGTTATATAGTACATTACTGCCGCGGCCGCAAAATTAGTTATTGTTGGACGAGGACACGTTTAAAGTCATAGCCGCAGGCGAGGACTTTTATTGTGTACGAGTCCAGCAAGAGTTATTGCGGCCGAGCCTTGTATAATGCTTTTCTCTAAAATATGCGAGGAAATTATAAAAGACCAAAAAAAATTACCTTATAAGAACCTTGGATTGGATGTGTACTTGTATCATACTAAACTTATAAGTTCTAACCTTTATCACTTTAACCTCTACTTCGACTACTTGAACCATTCATTGTCGTAATATTTCCCTAATTCAATGATTAGTTAATTCCATCATGAAAAATAAGTAACAAAAAACAAAATTTAAAATTTAAAAAAACCCACGCCGGATGTTAAAACATATTCAAATAAAAAACAAAATTGAAAATTTTAAAAAACCCACGCCGCCGTATGTTAAAATATATTAGAATAAAAAGGATTAAATAACATTTTTGGAAATCCCCCGACCAGAGTCAAATAAGATAAGAAATATAAAATAAAGAAATCTATAAAAAGAGTGATTTCTCACGAAATCCGCCACACAAACAACGAATTGTGACCTTTCTTAGTCCTTACGTTTACGTACCTACTTACCTTATGCTTTCTCGTAGAGATAGACACAGCAATAATATTTTATTAATTTAGGTACTATTACATACTCATCTATCTAATAATATGATAAAAATCCAATAAAACACGTCGGGGGCTGCCATCATTATCATTAAAAATGACGACATTTTGTTTTCTTTGTGTTTCGATATTGTATATTATGCTAGTAATTAAACATACATAATTTATTAGTATGCCTTTTTAAAACTAACTGGCGGTAATCAAAATGATGGATGTTGTTTGGATTTGGCAGAAATTTGGTATGTGCGATATTGAGACTACTAGTTACTTAGTGTCCAAGCGGCCACCTATCCTCGCTGTTGCAGTATTTCTTTATAGTCTACCGCCATGCGCCATAAAACATGTCCAAGAACCTGATCTGTAAAGATACCGGTTCAGTAGTTTTGAAAACTCCTGTAATGCCAACTTATCTGGCTACTGCAGGGCTCCCTGGTGGTCTACCGCCTCAAAACATATCCAACAACCAGCTCCAAAATGAAGCCTTTTGAATGCAAAAAACCGCATCGAAATCGATTCAGTACTTTTAGAGAACTCCTGTAGTGCCAACTTATCTGGCTGCTGCAGCGCTCGTGGTCTACCTCCATAAAACGTATCTAAGAACCCGCTCCAAGATGAAGCCTTTTGAATGCAAAAAACCGCATCGAAATCGATTCAGTACTTTTTGAGAACTCCTGTAGTACCAACTTATGTGGCTGCTGCAGGGCTCCCTGGTGGTCTACCGCCCCAAAGCATGTCTAACAACCAGCTCCAATATGAAGCCTTTTGAATGCAAAAAACTGCATCGAAATCGATTCGGTAGTTTTTGATAACTCCTGTGTTGCCAACTTATCTGGCTGCTGCAGCGCTCCCTGATGGTCTACCTACATAAAACATATCTAAGATCCTAAGTTGAAGTGATACCTTTTCAATGCAAAAAACCGGAACTAAATCGGTCCAGTGGTTTTCGAGATAGAAGGTAACAAACAAACAAACAAACAAATAACCTCTTACCCCAAACGCATATACCGCCTCCGTTCCGTCCGTCGCGTCGTGGGTAAAAATAGTACGATAAAATTAAGAGATGAAAATTACAAATCGCCATATTGCGCACTTTCCTTTTTTTGTTTTGTGCCAGTGTCATACAGAGCATACAGCCAACTCAAATCACTACGATTCGTGTACGATTCATATAAAATTTGAATTTAGAACATAAGAGTATGCTGTAAAAAGACTCAAAAACATTGAAATTTCTGAACGAAAGTTACTTTGCCGGCCTAGGCCGTTTGAGGGCACATTGCCGGCCGCTGTTTTGTATGGGGCAATGTTTCGTCCAAAAATGTGTCACTTCGCGTACTGTTTTATTACAGTAATGATCACATTTTCGAGCGTGTTGGAGAAAAATATTTTTGATTTTTAATTACTTCTGTTGTACTAAATGTTACGATACAATGCCTCTGACCAGGGACCAACAGAATTATAAACAATTACAAATGTATTAATATATGAACAATATCACTTCTCTGAATATTTAATATTGTACAATATTCAGAGAAGATTAATGAATGATGATCTTTAATAATGCTTGTTAGAATTTTAATTTTTCTTCAGTTACTCTTAAGCCTTAAACCATCTGATCACTTGCTATACAAAATTCCAGAGATTGATGATAATAATAAGGTTACGTTACCATAATTCAAATCAAAACCTACTATCGAAGCGGCAAAGTTACAACCATGATCACACCCACTCCGCGCAATGGCTTCTCCGCCTACTTTAACAAATCTTAAGATGTATCGGCTTCTTTTCCTTCAAAGTTTACTTTGTGTAAAGCTAGAGGTATAGTTATAACCCCAAGGACATTGTTGC
Source organism: Carpatolechia fugitivella (assembly GCA_951230895.1). NCBI lineage: Eukaryota > Metazoa > Arthropoda > Insecta > Lepidoptera > Gelechiidae > Carpatolechia > Carpatolechia fugitivella. The sequence goes on from OX579661.1 coordinate 9,686,508, forward strand.
GGTTTTGATAAATAGAGGGAGTGAGGACAGTTTTAATCGAAGCTATTGAAAGAATACGATTGCGTCAATGATACATGCGTCAGTATTTTTCGCTGGTTTCCTGTTGTACAACGCCTTACAAAGATCTGACAAATTACAGTTTTTAAACTAGTAATTTTCTTTTAAGTATGGAAACAATTACTCGTAACTCCTTAATTTATCTATGCTCGTACACATCATTATCGTTTAGTTAAACTTCCGAATAAGATTTCTATAAACAAGATTTCGTAACAAAAGCAATATTTTCTCCATTTTCCCATTACTTCTTTCGTACGATTCGTATGTTTCATTCCGAACAGAAATAGGTAATAGGAGTATATCTGCGAAATCGTTATTTCCTTTCATACTACGTTCCATTTCCTCCATCTTTGTTGCGCTGGGTGATATAAGTGCTTCCAGAGGTTCCAGAGGTTATACGGAGGTGCGAGCGAGATGGCAACACCTCTCTAACGAGAACGGAAGGCTGTCGTCTGTATTGCGTACCAAGGGAATCACATAACCAGCATAGTACAAGGGAAATATGTAGAAAAATAATTCACGATTGTATAGGTAATGTAATATTACGCAACAAGAACTTATTTTCAGCTTTGTAGAGTTCTTTTCCACACAGGACAGGCGAATTGTGTTAGTGAACTTGCCAAAAAAGTACATACATAAATAAATAATGTAGTTAGTGCATAATAAATAATAAATACATACATACATACATAACACACATATTTATGGGTGTAAATATTCCATGGCAAGAATAAAAAAAAATTACATCAGCAGTACGAAATAAATAAAATAAAAATTGTGTTTATTTCACTCCACAAACAAGCAAAGAGGTACATCTACAACTTATCTACTGCACAAATAACAATTTTATAAGATTGTTTGTGGGGCATCTGGAGCCTAAACTAAGCCAAGGCCTGTATTTTAGGACTCCAGGTCCTCCTCTTGGTCATCAATACAGTGCGCTAATTATAATTAAATAGAAAAATAATAAAATGTATGAATGTATGGAATGCGTGGTGTGAATGTGTGTGTGTGTGTGTGTGTGTGTGTGTGTGTGTGTGTGTGTGTGTGTGTGTGTGTGTGTGTGTGTGTGTGTGTGTGTGTGTGTGTGTGTGTGTGTGAGTGAGTGAGGAGGGTGAGTATACCTGCCTAGCCCTGCGACATTAAGTCTTGGGATCGGATTTGATACTTACCACTAGGCAGGGTGCGTGGAAGTGTGAAAGGAGGTGAAATGAGGTAAAAAATGCTAGGTGTATGATTAAGGAGTGCGAGTGTACCTGTCTAGCCCTACGACAATAAATCTTGGGGTCGGAAATTAAAATTTACCACTAGACAGGGTGAGTGGGTGTGTGGAAGGAGTTTGTGCACGAGTATATTGTTAAGGATGGGCGTTTATTTTTAATATGCCAGTAATTAGTAGATTTACGTTACAATTACTTGCAGGTAAGTAACAATTTTTCGGTATCATTATAATCAAGCTCCAAAAGCCACGCCGTTACTTTTCTTTTACATTTAATCTTAGCATCTTTATAAATACTTAAGTGTTTATTGGTCATATTTAGCCTCGGGCCTTGAAAATACAAGAACCTTTGTGCGAAGGTAGTCCTAACACGTCTTGTATTGCACACTGAAAAATATCTTCGTGTTGTGGACACGTCATTTTTGAAAGAATTTCGATCCCCATGTTGTCTTATTATACACGCTTGAATAAACAATTTACGAACTGACAAAATCTGAATTTCACTATACAGGTCTAAGGTTGGAAAAAGTCGAGGTTTGCAGTTACCCACTTTTAGTATTAACGTTTGTGCTCTTTCCAATAACATCATCCTGTGTTTAGCTACGCCACCCCAAGACGTAATGCAATAGCTAAGAAGGGATTGGGCTAAGGAATAGTATACCAATTTAATAGTTTTTATATCAGCAATACAGCTAAGCTGTTTGAAAATGAACGTCAATTTGCGTATTTTTCCAGCTAAGCTACATACATGATTGACAAAAGTCAGTTTATTGTCTACAGTTATTCCAAGATATTTTACACTGTGTTTCTTCAATATTTGGACAGTTACAACCCTGAGTTGGTGGATATGAGCAGCTATGCACATTAATTTTAGTAGGCATTACCTTTCCTGGATCGCGTATTGAAAAAAGCATATATTTTGTCTTATCCGCATTTAGGGTAAATGAGTCAGCGGCTAACCAGTGGCAAACATCATTAAAGCCATTTTGAGCAGAAGTAAATACTTCCTCCCAGGAGTCACCATGGTATCATCCGCATAAGAAATGATGTAACCGTTTTTCAATTTCATATTACACAGGTCATTTATGTAACACAGAAACAGCGTAGGACCTAGAATGCTCCCCTGAGGGACTCCATACGTAATAGGGAGCTCATCACTAGTATACTCCCCTAATTCCTATATTCTGTAGCTTAGCAACCAGGATAGGAATAGAAACTGTGTTTCTATACGTCCTATCTAAAAATACTGATAAGCATTTCTTATTTTTATCGACATTCTGCACCAGAAAGTCAGTAAAATCATGCACCGCATCATCCGTGGATCTACCAGATCTGAATCCGTATTGCGATACAGAGAGCAGTTTTTTCAATTCCAAGAACTTGTTAAGTCTATTGTTTAAAACCCTTTCGAATACTTTTGATAAGGTGGTGAAAATGGAGATAGGGCGATAATTGTTGACACAGTTTCTATCCCCAGCCTTGTATATAGGATGCAAAATAGAATTTTTAAAATATCCGGAAATATTCCAGCATTGAAACACCGATTGATAAGATCAGTGAGGATAGGAGCAACAATATCAGCGACATTTTTTAGTGCCTTAGAGGAGATGGAGTCGCACCCTGGGGAGCAGTCTGCTTTCAGGTTGCGAATTATATTGAGAACCTCAGTTTGATCAACGTCCAAGAATACAAAGGAGTCTTGTGGAGATGTACTGACATTATTGTCAAATGGAAATGGGGGAACATTGGAAGGAATATTGTTAGCAAGGTTTTTACCAACGTTTGCAAAAAAGAAGTTTACCTCATTTAATGAATCATTAATGCTATCAGCAATGGTTAATAATTCACGCGGTGGCTCCCTATTTTTTCGCAAATTGGTAACATTTTTTATTGTTTGCCAGAGTTTCTTTGTATTATTTTTAGCCATAAGTAGTTGATCTCTTTCGTATTGCCTTTTAACCTTCTTAAGTAAATTATTACAGAAGTTCCTATACCTTTTGTAGGTTATTTCCAAAGTCTGATTATTGCTATCTTGCTTAAGTTTTTTGTGCATCATATCTCTATTTCGAATGCACCGAAGCAGGCCCATGCTAATCCACGGCTTAAGTAAGTTTTTGGTTCTAGGTATTCTTATAGTTAAGGTATTTTCCATAATAACACGTGAAAGGAATTCAATAAATAACCGCGTAGCAGCATTTAGATCTGTTTCAGTAATAATAAATAGGGGAAAAGTCAATCTGTTTACATCCCTCATAAATACCATCCCAATTTATTTTTGTACTAGTTATAATTTTATTCTTCTTAATGTTATATGTCATATCTAAACAAAGTAATACAGCTTCATGATCAGTTATAGTGGTTTGCAAGTTAAAAGTATAGGAGTGATGTTTTGTTTTAACCAAAAAGTGGTCTAGACAACTTTCGCCTCTGGTAGGTAAGGTGCTTGCAGGAAGTAGGCCATGGAAGGCAATAGTATCCAGGTAAGTATTTACATCAGCGTCCATAGTATTTCTAATATTAATATTTATGTCACCCACAAGGATTATATTATTGAAACTGGATAAACTTTCTAGAAGTAAATGTAAAGATTTAATGAAATTATCCTTATATTTAAAAACTGATGGTCGGTATATGGCTACTATTGCACAATCCGTACCTAATTTTATCAGTAAGCAGGTGGCATCTAGAAGTTGGCGTTCCTCAACAGAGGAACTGAGATTATTATTGGTGTAAACAACAACACCATCGTTCTGATTATAATTCTAGGTAGTTCTATAATAACTGAATCCTTGTATTATTGGTAGATAATTTACCTGTGATAGCCAACTCTCTGTGAGAACCAAAATATCACAATCAAAATTTAGCTGCGATCGCAAAACGTTAAATTCTTCAAATTTACAATTTATACTGCGTATATTTTGCTGTAAAATTTTAAGGTATTTATGAGGAGATATCAGAGTTGATTTACATTGTTCTGGAGGGCAAGAAATAGGAACAGAGATATTAAAGTTATCGATGTTATTTATTAATTCATTAATAGACGCGAATTTTAAAGTAAGGTAAAAAACATTTGCATGAATATATTATCATCTTGTCAAAGTATTTATTTGACGTGGTTGTGCAAGTTGTAAACAAAATTGTGGAGGTGTGATACTGTGCAAAGATTAGGGTAGTTTTGGGATGTGTGTGTGTGAATGACTGAGTGTGAGAGTGTGAGTTTTTATGTAAGGTAGTTGTTGCGTGGCAGGTTTTTTCTGATACAACGTAAAAGTTAATACTAACAGACTTATAGTATAGGTTAGGTTATAGGTATATACTCGTAGTTTAGGCACAATATAAAATTGAAATGTAGAGCTAGTGTTATTTACGATACAAATTCTCATCAGAGACCAAAATTTTCACTTTTGATATTTTTTTAAAACTTGTTTTCAACGAGAACAAAATATCTCAAACCTCACCTGGAATTTTTTCTGAAATTTCCCAATATACTGGAGTATGAACGATCTTATAAAGCCTGAAAATCCGTCTCGAGTAAATTGAAATTGGAGGGAGACGGCGAGAGCCGCCTTTGTTCTAGCTGTACATAAGTGCGAGAGGGATGGGAGGTCGGGTGTGAGAGCTCAATAACGAGGCAGCCAAGGGTTGGCTGTTTCTCTTACGGCGTACTCCTCGGTGGCAATATGGGAAGATTTATGTACCTATGTCCCCCCACCCCGCTCTTGCCTACTTACGACAGCCTTACGAGCCAACTTGTATCCATTGCTGCTACCTCCATTTTCTTGACGCTCGTAGTACGCGGGTATTGCTTTTGTCTTATTAAATTGGTAGACACGTTTTTGCGCACTTTTCTGATTATCTTTATTCTGTTACGTTTCAAGCAATCTTAATAGAATTCTTCCACATATATGCCTACTTATACAATACCGTTTTTGGTGGCGTAATGTTGACATTCAAAATCACAATGTACTAAAATCACCTCTGCAGGATATCCGTCTTTAATTATGTATTTGAAAAACAATTTATAAAATATTCCTTATTATCGTGCCATACAAAGCTGACAAAATTACGGCACAAGGACACTATTAAAAATCTCAAACTAAAGAACCATTTCCTACCTCTATTGCTATTGTTGCATGATGCCCATCATTATTGGAGGGTAGATAACAAAGAAGCCGTCTCGTTGGCTTAGTTCGCGACAGCAGACGCGAGGGCGCCACTGTCGCACTAATGAGGATGGATGCTCTCCTATATTGCACGCCTATAATCCTAACTAACATTACTACAGTTTTCTGCAATAGCATGAAAAAGATCCAAGTGGTGTCCGAAGTATAGAGGTAAGAAATACAGTCTCGGATCCAAAGTCGTATTGCATTTTTTTTTTTCGCAGGAAAAAGATTTGTTCCCTCGGTAATCTGTAGTCGCCTCCTTTGATGCCAAAATGTCATAATTAAAATTTAGTTTTTGTTTTGATTATCCATGAATGATTTTTTATGCCAAGTTAACTAACTAAAATGATAATGTGTATTTATGCCAATAGATTGCGGCGATAAAATACTTGCCCATAAGAATAATTCACGCGGTAAAAATATTTACAAATAAATAATAAATGGAAATAAAACAGTAAATCATAATTTTTTCCTTTTTTGTTTATTTTAATGGACGGAAGATAAATGAAGGAGGGCTAGTACTATTACTTACTTCTTGTTGGTTGTAAGGTCCACAACTGATCTCACAAAACCTGGTGTCAGTCTTATAGAACCGCCACCAAAAAAGGCTTGTGTAACGACTGCTACCATAGATAGCAGCCGGGACTCAGGGTTTAACGTGCCCTGCGAAACACGGAATCGGCTTTTATTTCAAACAATCTGTTGATTCAGCCTGGAATATCGTAACTAAACTGGAAAAAATCACTTTTAGTGTTAGTGCATTACTTACTTATTCTCTGGGAAGGGACAATTTGTAGGTTCAAAGTTAAGATAAAACTGAACTATGTTTTTCCGAGATCGTGGTAGGGGTCGTTTCTATCTGGAACGTGATTAACTCCTCGGGCGATCTATCCATAGTGAAATAAGGCCCTGAGCGGTTTTAATCGAGCCAATAGAGCTCAGGTTGTTTGCGAGAAGGTAGTTCGTGGAACGATCTCAATTAGGTGATCGTTAAACAGACGGCACGCAAATTAATTGTTTGCCTACGATGTTATTTTGATACTTTTTTATTTTGTGTATTGTTGAGTTTTTTTACCAGCTTATTGTCCACACAGAAGGAAAATCATCATCATTCATCATACATAGTGTGGAAAGTAAGAGCTAAACCGACCTCTTAACTCAGAGTTATTGAGTCGCCAAACTTTGACAACGTTTCCATCAAATATTCCTGAAACTCTCAGAGGAATGAAAAGAAAATCGCTTCGTGCGTCAGAAATCTTTGCTGAAACGTGTCACCTCGCCAAAGCAAGCCTATACAACCTCTTTAGTTTCCATTGTAAAAAAATATATATGGAGGAGGAAAAGTCAGAACTGTTCTTTTTTTTTAAATTGACATATTAAGAAGTACTAAAAAACATAAAGATAAGAACCCTAACTTACACCCTTCATTTGTTTTACCCAAGTATTTATTAAAGCTTTAAATACAAATCGTGTTGGTCCCTCCAGGCCAATCAGACTCCCCTCCTAATCTGGCGATCGCTAACAAATTTAATATTTGCCGCTGACTTATCCTTATAAATCGACGACAATATTAAAACCACCAGTACATTTTGATAGTCGTTGTAGACACCCCTGCAATTTTCGAATGGTACATGTTAGAAAAGGGCAAACATAAACAAAATTCATTCGCAAGAAGAATATTGCCAGCTTCATATACCTACACTAGCCTACGATTAATAAATGGGTAAGTACCAAGTTGAAATAATAATACAAAAATACAGTATTTTTAGTATTAAAACATGGCCGAGATCGATATGATATGCAAAACCTCAAGCAAAGCTCAAATTCTTCATGGTTCATACCGAAAACGGTCGGACAGATCACCAACATCATCAGTTTGTAAAAATACAAAAATAAAAACAGATTGATGTAAGGTTACGCTGAGGCAATCATGATGAGTAAATAATTTCATCAAATATCAACGGTCCAAAAGAAAGAAAATATTTACATGAGTCATGCCTTAAGCTCAATAATAACGATTCATAGGCACCCTGGCAGAGCGCTATATGGAGCCTCAGCAGGTGACAGGCCCGGGCGATAACCGGACATTTCAGTACTGGCACCCTCCTTCAAGATGGGCCTAGCAGACACACCCACCTGCAGAGCCTGCAGGGTTGAAATAGAGAGCATGGAACAGCATGGAACTCCTGTGTACATGCGATGCCCTGGCTAGAAAGCGGATGCGCCTCATGGGATTGGGCTATCCAAGATCCGAGGACTACAGGTGCATACTCCCAGGTCGCACTATAAAGCTCAAAGGCTGAATTGTTTGAAGAACTGGGGAGTGACGAAGATTAGGTATCTGGGGAGGCACAAATAAGATCCCATAGGGCCGAAGTGCTCCGAGACTTCAAAGATAAGAAAAAGCTCAATAAACTCAATAAACAATAAACTCTGACTCCAGGGTTTGTGGGGTCGGCCATCAACCGAACCACATGATAAGAAGATGATTGACACATAATGAAACCGCTATAGCCTGTAACATCCACCACGTGTACATTTGCAGGCCCCCCGCGATATGCACGTCCATGCACGGATTTGCAGTAATCCGCGCCGGCCCGCGAGCTCTGTCAAACGACATACATGTTTACTTTATTAAAATGTACATTAACACTCTCGTAAATGTCCGTGAAAGCAGCAATAAACAATCCTACTCCACAATATTAATATACATACTATTATCAAAGTTTGTAGCTTTGACTCATTCACGCTTATCCTACTAATATTATAAATGCGAATGTTTGGATGTTTGGATGTTTGTTGCCGAATCACGCTTGAACCAATGGACGGATCCGAATGAAACTTGGCACACATTTTGGTTGGCCCTGGAGTAGGACAAAGATTACTTTTTACTGCGGTAAAACATTTCATTTCTACGGAAAAACTCATTTAACGCGGGTGAAACCGCGGGCGGAAAGCTAGTACCTATCTATACGTATGCATACGTCATATGGACAAACGGATTTGAATTTAACAATAGACTAATTTATGCCACGGGAAAACTAACATTTCCAAAACTAAAGGGGCGTAATCGTCGGTAGAAAGCTAGTAATTTATAATAAATATTGTATAAAGATATAAAGAATGTAAGGTTAAAATGTATACATAAATAAATATTATAATTAAAGATTTGACATTCCCATAGATAGATAAATCAACAGCCCGTTACAATCCACTGCTAGACTATGAGCCTCCTCCACTTAAGTGGAGGGTTTTGCCATAATCTCCACGCTTGGCAGGCGGGTTGGAGATCGCAGATTAAAAGGTTACTGTCTCAGAGAGCGCTGCTGCCCGTTCCCTGTTCAATGTGTAGTCCCTAAGTCGCCTCTTACGACACCCACGGGAAGAGTAGGGGTTGGTGACAAATGTATTCTACTCTGCCGTCACCACACGGCGTGATATAGATAAATAACCATTGGTTATTTTATTACTTTTTTATTTTATTTATTTATTTTTATTTATTTGGGATAACAACAGCAACATAATTGAATTCAAAATTACAGTGATAACAAATTAAAACTTAGGCTAATAACAGTTATCCACTTAAGTATTCAATAAAGCACAAGTTATTACACATCACAAGTTGCCACGTGCAGCACGTCTACGGCAGTCCTAAGTTAACGTAGTTGTAATTTCAGGTAGGTCGTTGTCGCTTGCTACGACGCGTCGACGTAGCAGAGTCCTTCTAACATAAAATATTACAACAGTTTTTTAGATTTTAGAATGATCAACAGTAACATACTGTAAATTAAAGGTAAACTAGTTATTCGGTAAATTAAGTACAAAGTTTCGGTTAACAGGTCTATTCTCCTGATCACCGCCATTTACGTGCCGACGACGATTTTATCGAGTCGTTACGTTGACTGCGTTATTTCACGTCAGTTTTATGACTTGATTAGATCTTCGTTTTAGCTGTGTTGCACTTATATCTAACTAATATTATAAATGTGAATGTTTGGATATTGGGATGTTTAGATTTGTTCCGTTATCACGTCTAAACTGCTGAACGGATTTGAATGAAATTTGGAATGGAAATAGTGTGTCCTCTGGATTAACGTTACTAAAGGTTACTTTTTATAGGAAAATTTCTTATTTCCAAGGGAAAATCTTACACAGTGTGAACGTAGTTTTAAACAAACGTTATTAAACATTTTTTTTTCACATCCGACTTAAAATTAGACAAAAATTAAGCATCATATTGTTGTTTCAGTAATAAGATTAAAGGTGTAATTTGATCGCCAAACTAACAGTTGTTGAAAATAAACACAAATGGAACGGCTGTATCAGTGTCCCTCGCTGTGGAACAATGCCTGTCTAATTACCGGACGAGGGTGACACCGCAAATCTGTCCTGTGATGGATCCCTCCTCCACTACTGCCACCTACTAAAACGGAGCAGGGTGAATTTTAATATTTTAAAACATTAAATTGATCACTTTTAATAATGTCTCCACAAATGCCCAAGTCGTGATGGATGACTAAATTATGACTGTTTGGGCTCTAATCCTAATAACCAAGCTCATATAGGTTTAAAAGACAAGACTCGTAAATATTTTTATACTGACCTTTAGCTTACAGCTATTTCACAAAACTCGCGACGTTTGTTGTGAGATTCAGGTAACCATATCAAAACTAACTCTTCTATTATTCTTTCAAAATTATACGACATAATGGAAATTACATCAGATCTATTGTTATTCAGTTCTCATTGATTGTTTTTATCATAATTGGGAACAATTTACATTAATATTCTACACCGTTTAGTTCAAATTCAACTCCAGTGAGATCAGTACTGCCATAAATTAAAAAAAATATTAAAAAATTACATCCTCAGTTAAAAATGTTTTTAAAGTGTTTCCTCGTAGCACTTGTAATAGTTTCTGCTGAAAGTTCGCGCACGTATTCTATAACCGGCGCTTCGACTTGGTCAAGTAGAATAAGGTCATGCAACAACTGGGGTGAACGTGTGAAGACTAAGGAATACAAACTACCACATCTAAGAACCTTAGGATTGAAGTACTCGAAACTACGCCCAAAGACGTCCGTTATTGCAATTTTCAATTCGATAAATTTCCATACGATTGCTGTAGCAGTTACGGATTTGTCGTTTCTTATGTTGGATGAATATTCGAATTACGAAGGAGGGAAAGAATATTCTAAAACGTTCGGATATGTGACTCCGTGTGCCAGTAAGGCGGGGTGTGAGCAGTCGGCCATGTTGAAACTGAAGCTCATGTTTGGAGAGGACGGCCACGTGAGGGCCAAGGTTCAAACGTACGCTGCGTCGTGGAAGGCCAACAAGCACTGCGCCGTCACTGAAGTTTCTATCGATACATTTCAAGTTGTGACGTAATATATGTGTGTGGCGTGTAAGAGAATATTGTTAAGTTTTTTTATTAAGAATATTTGTGCCTTTTAGCAATGAGGATTTGTTATATTCAAGTTTTAAAATGTTTACTTGTGTTTTAACAATCCATCTTGCTGTGCCAAAGTGAATGAGTGAGTGAGTGTAGAAACAAAAAAAAAAAAATTTGATGAATTTATTACAAATAAAAAACAAAGAATATGAAGTCGTAGCAGTAAAGAATAATACGTTTTTATGGAACCCTTAGACTAGCCTTGTTAAAAGGTCAGTCATATTTGATTTTTGGCTGTTCTGTTATATAAGGTTTGTATGAAGCATCAAAAAATTAATATATACGTCTTTAATTGAGCATCATTATATGTAGTACGTCTCGCCCGCCCTTTAAAATTATCATAGATAATTCGTTGGTTTTTATTATACTTTATTTTATGTATTTTACGGTGTAAATATTTAAGCTTTCCCGTAAAAAAATACCACCCCAAAAAATATAATTTTATTCATAATATAGGTGAAGTACTTTGACCGCGTCTCGGGAAGCGTAGTGTGGGACGCCCCCCTGCCAGGTGGACTGATGACCTGAAGAAGGTCGCTGGTGGTGGCTGGATGAGGAAAGCGGGTGATCGTGCGCTTTAGCGTACCCTTGGGGAGGCCTACGTCCAGCAGTGGACTGCAATAGGCTGATTGATTTGATTGATTGACTTTGACCTTTGTCTATTTTTCGAAGGAAAATACAGATATTCTTGTCTAGATGATAAATACAGTTGATCACAATAATAAAAAACAAAACATATATTTGAGAATAGACATTTTTTATTTTATGTAAAGTAAAACAGTAGTTCTAGAGTTGTCTTTATATTTATAAATCAATACGATTTCGAATCGAATTGATACGATACGATTGTTAACTACGCCACCGTTTTCACCCCCGAGCTTAAGAACAAATAGAACATTTTAAAACAATAAAATTTTACTTAAAATGTTTGATAAAAAGATATTATATTTACATTACGCTAGTGAAAACTAAAGTCGGAAAACTATGCACTCAGTGTTATTTTTTAATTGTACAAGAAAAACCTGAATCGATTGATTTGATTGTGGGCATTTTATTTGTAGTAATTATTTCCGAATCAGGCACACCTAATGTACCTAATACATATATTAAATACATTGAAATGAACGAAAGCTTTGTTTTGTGTTGTGTAGTTTACACCCACGTGTCTGTCCTATAGTTCTAATCATATTTATGTTGTTAGGTATTTTATATTCTTGCGTAATATTCGTTGTGCATAATTAATTTAAGTTTAATTGATAATAAAATACGATAATAAAAACATAATAACATAACATTATTTTTATTTGCGGTTATTTCCGTTGTCCTCCAATATTATAAAACCAAAATGTTTTATTGGAACCACTTTTAGGTAGTTTTTCACTACAATATTATCTTGGCGTGATCTTGGCTCTATAACACTGACACTAAGATTTATTTGTAAGGCTAGTTGACTGGTTGGTTGTTGAACTTACAACCCATACGATGAAGAAAAAAAGTATGTGTATAATAAATTTTTATCAATAACCATTTACAATACGAAACTGTTTTCATCTCCAACCGAGTCTCCAACACTCTGAAGGCAGTGAAGAATTTATATTTCTTTGGCCCTGACAGTACTTCGCAAACATGGAATGATTATATTATATACTAGCGGCCCGCCCCGGCTTCGCGCGGGTAGATCAACATCAAAAACAAAAATCGTATTCTGTAAATTATGGACTCTTTAATTTACATACTACCTACTCAAATCAAATGAAAAACTACCCTACTCTACATCTACCCTTCACCTACCCTTCACCTACCCTACACCCACACTACACCCAACCTACACCTACCCTACACCCACCCTACACCCACCCTATACCTGCCCTACACCTACCCTACACCTCTTTATTGTATTAGTATAATAAAGCGGGGGGCAGTAGCCAGATGGGCGCTAAGCTGAATATACGAACGCAGATGAGTTATAATAGATATTTATTATTTTTTAACTCTCCAAATCAAAATATCTTCTACTCGGTAGTCCGTTGACGTCCCGAGTCATAACAACAAAAAAGAACCATTCGTATTTCAAAATATTCAAATCCAATCGAACTAAACGAACAGCCAGTCACCTCAAAGGAGACCGCTCCTTACAGTATAGACGATGCCTGTAGAGTTTCTTCGGCGAATTCTTATTTACATAAACAGCATCGAAATGGTTTAGTAGGATACCCGAAACTGTTTACATCTCCAACACACTGGCCCTGGAGGGCAACGAATGCTTTTTACTTCCAATGTCCAAAGCCCTAAAAGTATTTCGCAAACATGAAAAGATAGAAGTGTAAATAAAATCATAATAAAAAAACATATACGATGCTTCGGCGGATTCTTCTTCACAAAAACACAACCCAAATGGTTTAGTAGGTTAGTCTTAAAATTGTAAAAAAGTTTGTATGTGGTAGGTATCATAGTTAGTAATAATAAAAGCTGTTTTAGTAAATTTGTAAAACAGTAGGCAATACACTATTAAATTACTTTACTGTAAAGCATCCAATACTAATTGGTTTCTGATAGAGATTTGAACTTTAAATAAAATTTATTAATTTAAATTTCACAGCAATGGAGTAACGAATGATGTTGATTTTTAAGAAAATAAAGGCTTTCCTAATTAAATGTTATATTTATTTCAATAGATCTAATTCTGATCTAATTACCTATAAAGTTAGTTTTCCCGTACACGGAGAGAAAAGTCTGGTTGCATTTACGAGAATTCTCGTCCTATGAGCTATAATTTCTTATTGTTAACGACACACTTATAAATGGTAGGAATAGCTAAAAAGAATTGTTTTTAATTTCAACAAGAATTATGTTTAAACCAACTATTTTTTAGTATATTGCACAGCATGATAATGTTGAAATTTACTAGTTATTTAGTATTACGTCTATTTGCTTGTTATTACTTTATTTAGGGTGAAGAATACCAAGCTCAGTTGTAGTTAACACAGCTTAAATTGTTAATATTATGATTGTAAATAGGACAAAACTAATTGTTGAGATAATGCAACTGATGACGTTGCGCTTATTAAGGATTTAGTAACCTGTACTATGTGATTTTGTTGGTATTACTTCATTTATTGGTATTATTTCACCCCACTATCTGAGCCATCTATTTTTCAAATTTGTGATAACACATTACATTATACATAGTATAAAGTGCCTTATACATAATAGACCACGATGACAATGATTCCAGAATCTTAGTGGTAGGTACATTATGTATAAAGCACTTTATAGTATGAGTATTATTGTATTATGTAAAAAAAGAGTTATCACAAGTTTGGGAAATAGATGGCTCAGATTGTGCCTTGAAAGTTTTTTGTACAAAATAATATAACACTCACAAGATCGCACAATACCAAAATATTGGTGGCATTGGGATGGAAAGAAAATTAAATACAATAATATTGAAAATCACAGTGGAGTATTTATTTGAATGAAATCAGAAACATGATACCTAATGCAGTGATGACAGAAATATTTTCAAAACGCAGTTTCTTACATCTTCATCCATTGCACTGTTTTCACCTCACTTGAACCTGTGTTCTGTGCACTGTTTTAAGTATTTTGAAAATCACTGGTTTTCTGCGCCCGGCCCGAGCAAACAGCGACGCGAACAAAAAACGGAGTGACAGACAGACAGACAGCCAGCCAATGAGCCAAATGACGAGACGATTGGCGGTTATATTGACATAAGTGATAATGCGTTTTGTTTTCGCAACGAGTCTCGTCTTACCCTCAACTTACCAGCTACTGACTATAATATTAAAATTAATATTGTTGGCCAGATATTTAAGTTTGATCAAATAAATAGTTAGTTCGTAGACATGATTACATAAAATAGTATTCTAAACTTTAAGTTTCGTACAATTTACTAGAGTGGTTTATATTTTCTGTACTAGTGTAATAACGTTAACAGGTACTTGATACCGATTAGTTTCGAAAGCATGATAAATGTACTCGGAACCAGATGTACTATACCAAAAAGTATGTTTATAGTACTTATTACATTTCAGTGTAATAAGTATATGCTACTACATTAAAATTGCACTCTAAACTGTTTCGATGAATCTGGGGGCAAGTCGAGCAAAAAAGCGGCACGGCCGTGCCATCCTTTTCTCGAAGCAGTTCGGGCCATTTTCGACCCCCCTATAACTTCGTTTTGGATAAAACTAGAAACCTGAATTTTCAGTAATAAAACAGGCATTGTATAAACCCAGTATGTTTTTAATTTTATTTAATTTCATTTAATTTGAACCAGTAGTTTAAGATTTAAAACCAGTCAAAGTTTCTTAATTTTGTCACTCACTCACTCACTCACTGACTGACCGATCATCAAAACTCTAAGGCACTTTTAGCAAACATAGAAGCTTCAAATTTAGAACAGAATTAGTGTTTAGTGTATAAACTAAGGAAAAACTAAAATATTTTGCAATTTCGGCCCAGTTTTCTAGATACATCATCTGCTAGATAACTTTGTAACCCCATATATATCTTGGGGCATTATATAGGATTACAAAGTTACATTTGCAGTAAATGAATCAGTGTACCTGTATAATGGAATATAATTGAATAAGCGGTGTAGGGTAGGTGTATGGTAGGTGTAGGGTAGGTGTAGGGTTGGTGTAGGGTAGGTGTAGGGTAGGTGTAGGGTAGGTGGAGCGTAGGTGTGCATTTATACATTGTGTTTTCATGCGATCTACAAAAAGAAATGAGATGCCATCAAAAACGTAACTTGTAAAAAAACCAAGTCTCACTCGCAACTTAGTCTACCGCAAAAAGTTGTGAGATCCATGTAATACCAAGTCGGTTAATTTGTTCAGTCCCTACTTAAGAGTCCTTCTGTCTTAAGTTATTACGTAATTAGCTCACCTAACAACATCTTATAGTGACCAGATCAATATTAAAAATACGCACTAAACAATCAAATTTGATATAATAATGTATTACTTATGAGATACATTGTGTTTTCATGCGATTACCAGGTCAATCTATGTATTTATTTAAAACATAAGAGATTTTTAATATTGATCTAGTCACTATAAGATGTTGTTAGGTGAGCTAATTACGTAATAACTTAAGACAGAAGGAAAATAGGGACTGAACAAATTAACCGACTTGGTATTACATGGATCTCACAACTTTTTACGGTAGACTAAGTTGCGTGCGAGACTTGGTTTTTTTACAAGTTATGTTTTTGATAGCATAAAGTTTACGAGACTTTCTAGTAATTTTCTCAATTTTGTACACTATACATTATGAATAATACTAAATACTGATCTGACATTGTTGTACATAGCAAAAGGATTCTTGTAGGATTACAGAGTGTGCACTTTGTGAAATGAACTGCATATCGGACCATGTGTTAGTACCAAGTATCAGAATAATGCAGTATACACTAATCAAATGTTAACTGAACGAGAATTCTCGTAATTGTAAATTACTATTCGAGTCTAGTAACTTCTCTGGGCTCAGATTTTTGTAGTACATGGTCACTCGCTGGGTATAGATACATCGAATCTACAAGAGTTTTCGTTAATAACACATTATGCAATTTTTCCAAAAGATGTCCACAATACGACCCTCCCACTGCCGCTTGTTTACGTTGGTGAGTTTCTTACCGCAGGAAATATTATTTCGACGGAAAGTAAAATAACGCGGGTGTAGCAGAGGGTGGTCAGTCATAACTACTTACGAGTACCTTGAGGTCATTCGTTCTATGAAAGATATAATAAGCATTATTATTTTAAGAATGCGGAAACATGTATTGTTTCAAATCTGTTTTGTTTTTAGGATTTCCCTTTTCATAGACAGCTATATTTGCCCTCGATCATAGACCTAGCTCTTAGTTCCTAAACAACAGTATTGAGAGCATGTTCTCCATAAAAATGTATATCACATTTTTTTTCTTTTTTTCTCTAATAGGCCAAATAGAACATGCGATAGTACGATACCAACCAACCTACGAAACGACGAAACGAAACGAAACGAAAGTGCCAGAGAGATTTTATAAAAATATCAATCTCAAGTTGAGATATAACAAGACAGAGTTTGGAAGCAAGGCTATGACTTGCAAGAATTGGGGTGAAAATAATGAAATAAGTGAATTTAATTTACCTGGATTAGACACCATAGGACTAAATATTGATGATATACACGTGTGGACAAATGTTTCAGTTGTTTTCAAACGTACTGTATTCCATACGGATGCTGCACACCTTAAAAACTTAACGCGACTGTGGTTGCATAAATACAATATAGTCGAGAGAAACAAGGAGTTTTTTGGTACCTATGGAATTGTAACAGAGTGCAGTTATGTGAAACAGTGCAGGCAGACAGCGATTGTAAATCTGCTTGTAGTTTTTTTTGAGGACGGGTGTGTCAAACTAAAGATGTCCTTAATTGTAGGGTCTTGGTCGGCAGACTCTTGTGCCGTCGCTAAAGTCTACATTGATTATATTCTAATATCGTTGAAAAAGGAGTTTCCATGGCCTGAGCATAAAGCAGTAAAGGGCAGAGGATAGAAACTGTAACTGCAGGATATAACTTTCGGAAAAAAATGCTAATCGCTACGTGGTGTGTTGAATTAAATCCAGTAACTGTAAGCTAGGAAGTGTATTTTATAGTTCATTGTTTAGCATATTTAAGCCTCGGCTCAGCGCATCGGACCCTCCGACGCTACGGGCCGCGTTGATTCCCTATTGTAAAGCCAAATGTTCCACTAAAAATAATTTTCCCGGGTTCACTGTTTTATTAAAGGCTATGTTGTTTAAAGTGTGATAAATGTTTTCTTGGAGGAGATGAAGAGTTTTGTTTATTTTTGGATTAACAACTGCATTCTGTTCTTTTTTGCATTGTTTTTGGTTTTCAATCCCTGTCTGTTGGATAACTTTTTCTATAGGAATCTATGTCCCAGACATAGAAAAAACCTTCTGGCTACTGGATTGATACATATTATTATTTTGATTCAATTTCTAAGGTAAAAGCAAACAAGACCATTAACATAATATGATATTTCTGATAAAAAGTCGACAACAGTATCCCCTTTCAATGTTATTTACGTAATTGGATTGCCAGGTTAATAATGCGGAAAACAATCCAAGAACCAGAAAACTCTCGCACCGTGAAACCCTGCAGTTTTCGGCCAATTAATTCTGACAAAGCGTCGTTAGAAAGGGTTGTGTGTGCTACTGTGCTGGATGCTTGCTTGTCTTCCTAAAATATTGTGACGTTTTGTTCTTTCTATACCCTCAACAAAATATATTTTTTACTTTTTGTATCGGTATATGGCCAGTCCTCTCGTGGTTTTCTTAAGAAATTAACTGCCAGTATTCTTTAAATAACCGGCTAAGCACGTGTCGGGCTACACAAAGTGTAGAGTTCCGTAGTTGTCCAATATTACTTAGGTACTGTAAGGAGCGGCCTCCTTTGAGCGGACTGGCTGTTCGTATAGTTCGATAGAGTTTAAAGATTTTGAAATACGAATGGTTCTTTTTTGCTTTTGTGACTCGGGACGTCACGTTGTGTCCGAGTAGACGTTTTTCTGTGTGATAGTGCTAAAAGATATATAATAAATTCATTTACAATAATTAATCGGTTTTGTTTTTCATATAGCTAGCGCCCATCTGGCTACCGCCCCCCGTTTTACTGTACCTAGCTGTACCTCCTGAGACCGCTGCTCCTCGCTTGAGTACATAAACAAAAAAAAAATATTGAAGCTAGTGTCAAACTATTTTAAGAAATTCGTGTTATTACTGTGTATCCGAAAAAATAAACAGTAAGTATTATGCGGTCAAATAGCACTGCCGGCTACACCATGCCTTTGGGTAAGTAAATCTTGATTTGTCTAATAAAAATCTAATTATATAATTTTGTTTTATATTGTATAGTATATTGAAGATGTATTTTACATATTGATATGTTTTTTATTTACTAAAATGCTAAAAAGTTTGGTAAAAATTGTGATCAAATTAAAAGTTCTCGTGTGAGTACAAGGGGTCTCAATACCATAAGAAGTGTTATGTACTCGCTTGATGTTTTTAGCGTAAGTGACGCGTTCTTTTTTTATTTTCAGATTTAAAAGACTTTGAAATTAAAAAACTGCTTAACTTGGATAATTCGGGTGGCCTATCTGGTGGTGAAAATATTTTTCCTACAAATGTTAGCGAAAATAATTGGTTTCTTCACTCAGAATCTGAAAGCAAAGATAAAAACACTAAACATTTTGAAGAAAACCAAAGTGCACCAGAACATAAAACATTTACAGTACCTAGTCCCGCTTTAGAAATAGAGTTAGGTATATCGACAGCATCTAGCTCAATTGTTTCGAGTAGATCAAGGCGTAAATCAGCAACCCCTGGTCGCCCTAGTCCAAGTTTGTTAGATGATCGTTGCGAAAATGAAGCAATTCCTAGTCCTTCCTTTCCGCCACGAGATATTACAGTTACCTACTGCTTCTGTGAGACTGAATTCATTTAATTATATGATTATTAAAGATGATTAAATAAAAATTAAGTCGATTTATTTCAAAATAGAGTATTTAACATTGTCCTCGAGTAAGTACGTAGCCCTCATTTACTCGTCTGGGAACATTAGGAAAAACCTAGTGGAAAATTGGTATATTTTTTAAATTAATTTTCTCTTGCTCTGACCTCACTGCTTGATAATATTTCCAACAAATATCTATATTTTGACACAATCGATATCTCCAGGACTCAGGAGGTGATAGTTAACATTCATCAAAATATTTTTCTATGATATTTGTACTCGTAGTACCAAATTTCTTACTTGTACAAGTACATTTTGTAAGTTGGTCTATTATTCGATAACCTGTAAAGAGCCTACTCGATATTGATACTTTTCAATTTAAATTCATCATTTTATACACCACTACCGTGAATTTATTTACTTTCCAAATACAACGGTTTCGTTGGTAAGGGGGGGTAGGGAAAGTAGACTTTAATAAAAATAAGCACTTCACAACTAAATATAAGGTCTGACTTACTTAAGCTTAAGCGGTACCCCGACGTGACATTATAGCGCCATTTCAACGAGCAAACCGTATCGTGGCATCCATCAATTTCTATAATAATATTAAAATACGAGTATATAGGTGTTACTCAATCGAATTTGATGGCTCAACGATAGGTATTATTTTGACTTTTTAAATGTTTGCTTTTTTTGCTTCGGGGGCTTTTAAATTTTAAATTTATTTTTTTAGAGTCTCTTCTTTCTTTCCTTTATTCAGTTTTCATACTGGTGATACTTATAGTACCCACTTCCTATACCATCATGAAATAAGCAAAACCTTCCTACGTCTATAAATTTTATCACACTTTTACGTTAGCTTTTGAACTACGATACCCCTGCAATAGACAGTCATTAATGCTCAGCAAATAACAACGCTGTACAAAGCACAATAACATTACCAAGCCAATGAGATCGGAAGGAAAGGACACAAAACGAGCCGGACCATACATCATTCGCTCAATGAGGCTGTTACAATTGAACAACAAGCCATAGAGCGGCCGTGGCATTGTGTCGCGTAATTTTATCAAAAATATCGGACGCGACAATAGGGAGCCGACAAAAGTCGAAGAGGTCGGAAGACCGGATGTGATTCGCGACGTCTCGCCGACAAACGCAGGGTGCATTTGTTGTACAAGTCGCATAATGGCGAGTGGATGTCGCAAGGATGTTTCCACCCACAACTCAGAGGCTCATCGCTCATTACATCACGGACAATCGGAAACGATCGGAGTCTTTGAACCACTCGTGCTGTAATAAAAAGTGATTATCGATTTTGACTGCATCTCGTTTATTCAGGTGTGTCGGCTAGTCTGATTTGATATAAAAAAAAATTGTGAGAATCGTCTTAGTAAGAATATTTTGGTTCTTTAAAGTTTAGATGCTGGTACCTATACAACGTGTTAGCAATATAACGCAAAACTTTTCGGGTTTAACTTTCTAACTTTCACACAAACTGATCAGCTAATCGAGTTGACTGAGTTATTTTTTTTCGCGAATTTAAAAAATGTTGTAAAATAAAAGTTGTTCAGTTTCATGGCTTACCACCCGAGAAGTTTTGCATTATTTTGTTTACACGTTGTATACTTAATAAATATAGTGCTCTAAGTATATATTTTGACGAAAACCTTACAAACCTGAACAAAGTCATTAAGACAAACCCTTTACGAACGTGTAATGGTTGCTAAATTTTATAGGGCCAATTAATCTTAGTATCGCCATTAAGAAGCGTCGGAGTTGATACAATCGCCGTCGCCGCCATTATTGGACTTTTACTGTTATCGCATCGCCCATCGCACACCGTGTAATTAGTCCGCTGGGAAACTACCCTTACATAATGAAGCCATTCTGACACGAAACTTTACCTCCATTCAGTAACCATTACTCGCAGCGTTCTCAATTCGAATCTGAAGTCAGAGTTAGACTCATCAATGTATTTTGTAACCCTAAATTCAGTCATGTCGCATGCTACATTAGCCCTCTAATTGTAGTCGGGTCAGCAATAGACGGTCACAGTGATTGCAACAATGCGATGGGCATGTCATGATACAATTGATTTCTCGCTCGCTATTAAGTGAATACTGGGGTGGTTCCGCGCTTTGGTTCCGAAGGGTAAGTTTTCCTATCATGTCATGTCGGAAGATACAAAGTGAAGACAAACAAGTTGCGCGAAAATAGTTCAATAAATCTTTATAGTTATTGCATGTAAAACTCTATAGGTACACTATTACGCAAGTATGTATCTCTGTAAACTATGCTAATCGCTCAAACTTTAAACTTGCACGTGTAACTTTTCTTTGCCCTCTAGTTTTTAAAGCTTACGCAACTACCACAAGGATAGCAATGTGTTCCTCATGTTATCCTTCTAGCACGCCCTTACCGACCAATCATACAAAATCACCCGACTTACTGGACTACAATCTACTTACTCAACTACAATAGAGTTCCTTCTACAAGGAAGGAAGCGGGCCATCTTTATTCGATTAGACTCGGTCTGCGGCGACTGCACAAAGACTAGCTCAACATGAGATGCTGCTGTTGCGTAAAATAAAATAAAAACTATCATGACTGTGTAATTTCAAAGGATGTGCTTAGTTATGCTATTTGGGAAGTAATGTCTAGATTTAAAACAGAGAAATAAAAAGCAATAGTTTATGTGAATCACGTCTACGTTCAGCGGAGAAGAAGAACGAATGAATGAAGAGAAGTTTTTTGCTTTCAGTTATGTCGGAGTTTGCGACAGACAGCAACTCACTAGGACACTATTTGGACTACTAATATATGCAAGTTACAAAGACCAAGGAAAGTACATAATTGGTTTATAAAATGTAAAGAAATGCAGTAATTTATCTGTTTATTTATTTTATTATTTATTGTACACACGTAAATTACAAATATATATAAAAACGACACAACAGGCACTGCTTATTAAAGAAATGTTTGACAGCAGACCTAGGAAGAGAAAATTGAGGTTTATTTGTATTGTATTGTGCACAATAATGGTAGTACAAAGAAAGCGTTTCTTCCTTTAAATTGATTGTCATCATAAAGTAAGACTATTGCTTATTGCAAAATCGTAGTAATTTCCAAAATGCCCTTAAAATTCTAAGTTCAGACATTTTCATGTAAACTGAAATATAATTTACGTTTTGATTGGCGCGACCGCAGAGCAGCCACAAATCAGAGATTACACATCATCTAGACAGGGCATTACTGCAGCCCGCCAACCGCCCACCGCCAACCGACTGCCTCGAAGATAATTTAAAAGGAATTAGCTCGACGTTTCACTAGCGTTTCACAAACCATCCAGTGAAGTCAAAATCATCGCGTTTTCGAAGCTTCATGACAAGATATTACAAATGCGAAAATTAGGTTTGAATTTGCAAATGTTGGACGGAATTTGAAGCTACGTTAATCTTGTTTAAACCAATTTGTTTTTGTTGTTTCCACCACAGTTTTCAATTTAACTAACAGTAACTTTAATAGTAGAGAGATAAAACATATACTCACTTATATTAAATCCATATTGAAAAAATACCTTAAAAGTATGTATGTTCAGCCATTGTGTTTCACTTATTATGACAACATGATTACTCACGACTATCTAATATTTTTTGTAAACCAAAATGTTAACGTACAGGTTTTCCTGTTTTATTCAAATGAAATACTGAATATTCAATACAAGTCAATTACGGTATCAATCGAATCTAGAGGTGAGGTGTAATTGTTTGTGAGTAACACGCTAACAAGTCAGATGCCATCGGAGTACCCGGCTCAAGCCATGAGCCGACTTCTGCGTGAAGGCTTCTAGACGGTAATTACTCTGAGCTATGTTAATAGCAACTGAAAGCAAAACCGAGGAATTTTAATTTTTAATTCACCTGTGTTGGGTATAACCGGCCAGCAACTTATTCCTTCAGTTTTTTTTTTAATAATTACTATGGAATACATTATCAACTTTTTACGTCGTTCTATATCTGTCGGCATTGTATAGGTATGTAACTAAGTATCTGTAATGTAATGTAAGTGTAACTTTTTTGTGAATTAGGTCTACACAAAAGTCAAAATGCCTATGCGTCATCATTCTATTCCTATTGTAATTCTCGAATATAAAACCCTGGCTCTTTAAAGAACACAATGATAATTTGTCATCGAATATCTGACTCTGCACCTGGCCTGCACGCGACCCTGAACCACCCTTAACAGGCGACTGGTCTTTTGACATTCGATATCCATTGCCAGTTACATCCATTTGATTTCCTTTAACGCCTTTGACGCATTGCCTGTGGCACTGCAATGGAATCATAACGATATGAAAGTAGAGGGTGTCTTGATAGCGTATTTGAGGTGTATTCTGTCTGCGATTCGCTATGCTCGCGCCTTTGTCAATACGATTGTTTAATTTATATTATGTGATCTTCAAAATATTATTTAAGTAGTTCTCCAAACAAGCGCAGATGCGGGGCGGGGTGACTGCAGCGGCAGATGTTCTAGGCCATTCTTGCGGTTTATGTATTTTGATGATACTGGCAAAAAATATAAGAATGCCTTTGGATTTTTATGACTAAGCAGGTATGTAGCACTTTTTCCGTACATTTATTTTTAACTATGCCTAACTTTATAACAGAAGAAAAAGTAGCAAGTACCTATAATTATTTTGTTATTATAATGATGTGCGTTTTGACGTAAAAAGCAGCAGTATATTTTTAATAATTGATTAATGATAATGTCTTGAAATAACGGGTGGTAAAATAAAGTTTGGAAATGGCAACCCGGTTGATGGTGGCGCCGCCAACATTCGCGGTTGGCGGATCGACTTCCTGTGCCGTTTCCCGCCAAAATGGATCGT
Organism: Carpatolechia fugitivella; assembly: GCA_951230895.1. NCBI lineage: Eukaryota > Metazoa > Arthropoda > Insecta > Lepidoptera > Gelechiidae > Carpatolechia > Carpatolechia fugitivella. The sequence continues at coordinate 9,710,819 of OX579661.1, forward strand.
TTCCGCTGCGTATTTGTCATCTCCGTATTACGATGCGATGGAGTTACCACTGAACTGAACGAAAAATAATAGATAAATACATTTCCTCACAAGTGACCAGCATTATTTTTGTGATTTCGATGTATTTAATAAAACAGTAACAAAATACTTACGTTATTTGATAGTAAAATATACAGGCCTTATCCATATTATTTAGTAAACATTCACCTTCATTTAGAATTAAACATATATTAATAATAATATTATTTCATTATCGTCATCAACAGCTCATATACATCCCCAACAAGGACCCGAGCCTACCCTGAATTAGGGCGAAAGGTAGGTAGGTAGGGGTATATTTTTTTTTTAATATCCTAAAACTTATACTTGAGTTTATTTCATACGAACCCAACGCCATCTCCAAAGATTTTTAGTCTGATCGGTATCTAAGTTTATAGGTGAAGTAATCCGTTTGGTATAGAAGGAGGATCGCGTCGTTACGGGTGCTCCAAGATTAACATTGAACCGAGGGCTGCACCCTCAGTGTGCAAACCTAATGAGCCTTGTCTATAAACAAGCTTGCAAATTATCACCAAATCTGCACCATATTTTTTTATTCGGTTTTCTTTTCTCGGTAGTGAATAAATTTAATCGGAAATAACCAGGTTTACCTGGTATTTTTGTCAATGTTTATCTATTTAGTGGTATATAGGTGTGTAATTGTGATTAATTAAGTTAAACAACTTTTAAACTTTAAAATCAACATTATTGCATTAATATTTAATGATGACGAAGGCTCATAAAACATTAGAAACTTCTTTTCCTGTCATTTTTATAAACACGCACCCCTTAAAATAGGAAGTGCATCAATGTTTACCACAGAAAAGGCAATCACAGTCGCACCTATGTGAGTCAGCGCGCGCGCAGGTCAGGGCTGTCGCGTAATTGTGAGAACTGATCGCGTAATTAGCGCTCGAGGCAGAGGGCGCGGGAATGCACTCCCCTTGCGCCGCCGCTGTTGTTTTTTAACACCAACTTAACCGGCCCCGTGGGACTTTTAATTACACTGTTTATTTTGGTAGCGCTTTTTGTGACTTGTTATACGGTACGTGAAATGTTGGCTTTGTATCAACTAGTAGGTGCTTGCTGTCAATGAAAAAATACAGTCTTATAAGATGTACTTTACCTATAGAACTCAAAGTTAGGTAGAATTTACAAATTCTTATAGGTAAAAATATGCCTACATAGGTAAAACCTTTTATTTTAACTGAAACGTATCAAATAGTGAGCTCTACATTGCACTAGGCATATTGTAAAACGTTTCGATTAAGCACTTAAAATGCCTCCTGGATGACCCGCGAAAGTTATTGTGTAACAAAACAATCTGAGTGCGTCAATTTATTTCAATTTACACAGCGGCATTGTTTCGGCGCAGGGCGGCGCGGCTTCCGCCCGACGCTGCCGCCACGCGCTCGCCACGTGCCGCGCCATCTTTGAATTGCACCCCGTAACAATTGCCAGTGTTACCAGTCAAGAAAATTTTACCCCATTTTTGGAAAACTTGCAAAATAATAACAATCCATAATGCATTTTGAATTAGAACGACTTTTAAATGAAATCCATACACTTTCATAGAACCTTTTGTATCTGTGGAGAACCTTTTGATTGTTTTATCTGTTCCGCTAATGTTGTTTAATAATTATCTGGAACATGTTTGATGTAATAAATGTATTATTACGCTCGTCGTTTCCAGGATGAGACTACACATTAAAATAAAAGTCACGTCAGCACCCTAACTTGCTGATTACTGCAAATAAAGGTGTGAAAATAGTACGTACTTACATAATAAAAAAATATTTGTTTTAATTTGTGTAATTAAAATTTAAACTTTGAAGTTGTGTAAAGTTTGTGAAACTAAGAGTTTAGTACTATCTGTGGTCTAATTTATTTATTTAACCTCTGATGAGATTCTTCTTCTGCTTTTCAAGTCTATCAACTAATATGAATTCCCGTTTGCGGAGGGGCTAGAACTTATCGTATGCCTTGTTAGTATTTGAAATTCTAGCTAGACTTTACTTCTTCTAGTCTTACTAGAACGGAGCTCTACAGTTCTATCTAACCAATTAGACTAAGCAATTAAGAACAAATAAAGAAGGACGCAAACATACGGAAGAGCGTGAGAGTGTATGGGGTTACTGTGTTTGGGGTTCCATGTGAGGAATAGTGTGTATGGGAAAGCTCGGTGTATGACGACACACAGCAAATACCCACTCCCATGTTTGCCTGCTAACTGCGCTGCGAGTCAACTATGTTTAACTTACTGCTTGATAAACAGTTTATGTATATAAATGGTGTATTTTATAAAGACCTTTTTGTACAGGTGTGAATTTATTTGATATATAAAAATATGATCGATTATTGTTAATTCTACTGACATATACAAATTAATATACTACGTGTTAGCAAAATAACACAAAACCTCTCGGGTTACTACGCTACTGTACTGGTCAGCCCATGAAACTGAACAACTTTTGTTCCAGATGTCCCACAAAATCTTGAAAAACAAAAAGTTTTTTATACAAACTGGTCAGCTGATCGAGTCAATTTGTATGAAAGTTGTTTCATTTTTTTTACGAATTTTAAAAACTTTTTGATCAAAACTTGTTCTGTTACATGGGCTGACTTACCACCCGAAAGATTTTGTGTTATTTTGCTAATAAAGTGAAATTCTAATTCATACCTTAAATGCACCCAATGAAATGCGCCTAAAATTGCTTTATCAAAATACTAAGCTAGGATAGGATGCGATGGAATAGAAAAAACCTTGTCTCATCTTATGCGTCCGTCCACCTGTAGCCAGAGTCGGCCGAAATATCAACCAAACTTCTTTGCACCAGTTTTTGTTTATTTGTAAAAGTCGTATAAAATCTATATAACCTATAAGGTTTAATCAAGACAAAATATGAGCACAAAACACACTAGCACTAGTTGGATGCCAAGCTCCACTCAACGAATTCTTACTATTTTCACTGAATCCACTGACTACAAAACATACCTACCTACTACTTACTCGTACTCAGTTTCATTCAATAAATTAAAAAAAACACTTTGCAAAAATCATCTAAGTAGTTCATGACCTCATCATCACTATCTCATCTTTACTACCTCATCTTTACTACGTTCGATCAAGATTTTCTTGGATCTATTGACTTTAGTAAACCACTTGCTAAAACAAATTTCATCTTACGTCGCATCAACTGTTTTGTTTGCATCACAAAGCGTGCCACAACTATTTGTTTGGTTTACAGCCCTATTACTGGACATTACAGATTTTGACAAAGTGCCAACGAACGAGGCTTATCTTATTACATCAAAGCAGTAAGTCATAAGGAGAGAACAGAATTTTACGAAACACTCCCTTTCTGATTGGTTACGTGTTTTTTGCAAAGTGGTTTGACCTTCATTAGTAGATGTCTACATGGCGTAGTCAAAAAACCTACGCTTGCTACGCCGTAGCGATATTCGTAGCTATTAAACCAGACACATCGTAAATGATCGGATTTTACTAGATTTGTTGGATAAAACACAAATTAAAATTGTAAATCATTGTAATGATCACTGCGACCTTGTGTCTATTTCAGACGTTTCAAAAAATTCTTGTAGATTTTAATCTAAAGCGTCTACTAAACTTGCGAATTTTATTTTTCAGTCGAGTGATTAGCGCTAAAAGCGATAATTTTCTACCAGTATTGTTTAATCAAAGTCCACATCTCATCATAAAATTCATTACATTATGTTATTTTCATCCTTGATTTTATCTTCTACGGGCAATGGTCAAATATTTTAGACAACTTGCAATGTTTACTTTTAAAAGTTTTCCATTTGTTAGTATAAACTTAGCGTAAGTTGCACGAGTACGAAGTACCCCGGTATTGGTGAAGTACTATAGTAAGTATAGAGCATTACTCGTTGGAAAGTTTCGGTTAACAATGTGTAATGTTGCCATTTCTATGCGTAGTACGTCCGCCGGAAGTCGTGGGGAGCGCGCGTCTTTGCTAAGAACTTTACGATAGTTTGTATTGCCAGCTTTCTTAACAAATAAATTCTAAATAAGTATTTGAAAATTTTACTGAAAGATCTGTACTTCTCGTCTTTTTCAAAACACTTAACATTAATTATACCTGTGGTCTGTCATTTTCAAAATATATTTAAATATTTGTAATGCTGAGTCGCACACTAGGTCTGTGTGTTTTAACTATTTCTTTTATAAATACCAGGATAGTGGTTTCAATTTTTTCAAATCTTGGTTTCACAAGTCTCGTTAAATAAATGTTTTTCTATTCTATTCTAAATCTTAGGGTTGGTCCCTTAGTCCTCTCACACACATCACTTCTGTACCATTTTTTTCCAAGTACTCAATTCACAATTCTTCTAAACCCACCTATTTTAACTACTACCCATCTTACCTTAACTGATTTAAAAACTAAGTCGCGAAACAAGTTGATTAAAAACATCCCAAACTCCACACATTTGTAATCATAGCGCGGCAACCCTAAGCGTCAAAGATCACGAAGTTAGTCCAAGTTGCAGTCCATGCCGCTGAAGTTTCCGGTTCTCCATGACGAGGGCCTAGAGGGCTGCTATTCACTCCACGCCATTCTCCGACGGAGATTTATTCGCTAACAACACCAACTCGACAACATGTTTATTCCCATGTAGATTACTGTTTGGAAGCTGATGTATTGCCCACTCGAATTTGTTGGTATAAAAAAAGACGAGTGTTTCCTTACTTTTAACACAGCTTTTACCTAAGAAAAAAATATTTATCTATGCTTTTAAATACAGTATTCCTAAAAATAGGAATGAGACACAGTGTCCGTGGTGGAAATTGTTCTTTGTTTTGTTTTTCTTGGCAATGTGAAATTAATAAAAAAAAAAAAAACTAGAAATCAAAAATGATTACACCTATTAACACGAAGATAAGTAACATCGTGGTAGACAAAGGCAATCAGCACACGGCCATACACACACTCGGCCAGGCGGCCAGGGTCGCGGCGACCTGATTCACTGACATAATGGACTCATAAACTCATACTTAATACCTACCAACTGGCAATTTCAGCAATTTATTCAATTTGCTTTAAAGCGAAAATCCTTTTCAAATTACGAGTTACTTTTCTTTCACGTTTTTTAGAAATTGCACAGTTGCCATGTATTGGAAAGGATTTTTTTTTGTTTACTACTTGAGTTCAAAATTTTACTACCTCTGACATTAGATTTTCTAAGATTAATTGCCGACCTTTCAACCAACATAATAAATTACGAGATGTCTGCATTATTTTAATTCTTCTTCTTTGCGTGTCGATGACAAATTAATCTTTCTGGCCCAGAACTTAGCCACTTCGACTGCACTATTTGTGGCGTCCATTAAGTCCTGCTGCGAACAGGTGACAGGGCAGGCAGGACAGGACACTAAATGAGCCATGGACTGCACCGCTCCACACACACAGTCTATGTTTGGGTTTTCCGAGAATCCCCACCTGAACATATTTTCCTTGCTCCGGCCGACCTGAGCCTGAAGTCAATTTTTCATTAGTTCAGATTCATTCACGAAGAGCCACGTGCTCTATTTTTCTCTCTTGATGATGAATGTTAGTCTATATGAGTTTTAATTTGACCGAAAGTCTACACTTTCGCGTACCTACCGCGCTCCACCTACGTAGCGCCTTGACCTAACGCGTCTCAAGATGTACCTTACACCTAGCTTAAATCTAAGCGCTTACTAATGTGTTGTTACGCGTGTCGTGTTACGATATAATATTGTGAGTAATACGTTACAACGTGCGGCTATGTGATTCATCATCTCGAGTGGTCTGCAGCAAACAAAATATTATCAACTGCGCACAAGCATACGATACGACGACATCAGGTATTTACCAGAAACCATAATTAATGGAATAATTAGCTATATGTGATACTTAATTTCCCCCAGGTCTATATACATAGAACTAGGATCTAAGAGAAAATATTTAATATGTAGCACGCACTATAGCTCTACATTTCTCTTTCTAATTATGATAATAATAATAATTGCCCATAACAGGTAAGTCGTACAAACAAATCCTGTAAAACATAGCACAGATACATACGTATACAATACAACACATACCGCGAATATATGCGTCGCTACGGTATGAGCGTAGAGGTAACTACGCGTATCCGAGAGATCTCGTAGGCGGGCACTATTCGTAGCAAGGTTAACTCATATTGTGTTACAGCGTCCGACCAAAATATAGAATAGAATAGAATAGAATATACTTTATTGCACACAAGGATATAGCTTGAAAGTACAGAAGATAGATAAAAGGGTGTACAGATAGGCGGCCTTATTGCTAAGGTAGCAATTTCTTCCAGGCAACCTTAGGGTACAAGAGAACTTCATTAGAACTGTGGGACGGTGCACACAAGAAAAACAGAATAGGATAAGCTAATTAATACTAATAATCAAAGTTACATAAACAAACTACTTATACTTAGGGCATACATATATACCTACATACATAATATGTCAATATAGCTACATAAATAAATAATACAACTACATAATATATATTGACCTTTCTAGTTTATAACTTTACTACAACCGTAAAAGTGAAAAGAAAGATTTTTTTTTAAATGTATGCTGTTGAAGATTGGTTGCATAGAACAAGCCATTAACTTTAAAAAAATATTGAAACTGATTAAAACTCTGTCTCTGTTGGGTAAAACTTTTTTATTTAAATTTTTAAATACGTTTTAATAAGGATATTATATATTATGGTAAGATCCGATGATAATTGAATTTATTAGGATTTAGAAATGGTTAAGATGGTTTTTTTTATGAGTGTATCTTTCATTTATTACATTCTCAAACATCTCTGACGCAAATTAATCATGACGTCAGCATGGCGTCGTTAGTCGAGATGCTATCGAATATTATTTAGGTGCTTATTTTTGTAAGAAACTTATAGAAGTGAAAATACGTTTATATTGTCTGTTCGATAAACTCGATACAAAAAAGCTGAGACCAAAGACTATAAAACTTAATTTCCACTTAAAGTAAAGTGCTTTGGTTTGAATCATTAAAGTTTTTATTCTGAGGTTTGAACGGTTGGTTTCATAATAATAAACTTAAGCATCACAACTAATTTTCGTAGAGATGAAAATCATTCTTACTTTGTAACATTATTAGCAATAATTCATATCAGTAATAACAGACAACGTCGGCAACTATGTTCACGTTTTTCAATTTGATGCCAACTCCCTAGAATAGCTTTACTTTCTTACCACAAACATAAGAGTACAATGTGGTGAGGTAATGAACATATCCGCCTGTCATTGGCAAGCTACGTATTAATTCGCTAATGTTTCTGTGGACTATAGTCGTAAATCATGGTGTGACGACCATGGAGCTACTCCGTCAGCGCTATTCTGGACTTCACGTGAGCTCTACAAACTAACTCTGCCAAGGGGAAACACTCGACTGAAAGTCAAATTTCAGTTTTATTGATAAAACGCATACTGCATACTGCAAACATGGATAACAATTAATCTCAATTTGAATAAAAAATGAATTAATAATTGATATATACTTCATTGAACTCGGACAAAAGAACTAGTAGTTACTGCTATTATTGCTAAGGAAGTAATTTCTTGAAGAAATGTCGACTAGAACACAAAGGACAAATTATAAAAACCTGTTATATCAGCCTCCGTGCCATAATGCTATCTATAAGAAAAACGTATACAACATGAGTATTCTAATTTATAATAATTTACCTGACGATATTAAAATATTAGATGGACATAAGTTTAAACATTCATTGACATTATGGTTGTTGGAAAAAGGGTTTTATAGTGTTAACGAATATTTAGCTAGTAAGAATATAACATGACGATTGAAGAAATATAATAGAAATAAGTAGTAATTGTAATATGTAGAATGTGTTTGCATGAATAAAAAATAAAATAATGTATTAGTATGGCTAATTTAAAATAGGACATGTAGATTTAACATAGTAAAAATTTGCATGCTAGCTTGCTGGCTTCATATGTTGGAACTAAATGTATTTTAAATTAAGACCTTTTTGTGTACACATATTGATGCAAATAAATTTTTTCTTTCTTCTTTCTTTCTTTCCAGGCAACCTGGTTAAGTACATTCCACCATTGTGTTAGTGAACTCACCTAAAAAAATGTAATGATGGATCTAAGTGATGTAATAACATCCTATGGAAATAAATAATTTTGACTTTAACTTTGACTTACATGGAAACAAAAGTAAAAATATTTGGTTTCAGAAATGTTTTTGCAGGTTTAAGCGTGGCTTTCAAGTTACAGCAATGGTGAATATTTTGTGTATAAACGTAAATAATTCGAAAGAAACCCTTAGCTATTCGCGGATTAGGTTCAAAACACGAAAATTTACTGTTAAAAGTTACTGTTACAATATAAAAGACTCAGATTTTGTTTAATCGAATTAGAGTGCTAATAACAGTAGTTTTACTAAATTTATTGTTTTACGTCACGGTAATTTTCCCACTAAGTAGGTACCAATACTGAAGGCAAACCTACATACCTTCTTATTGTGACTGCATGTGTAGATATCTTTACACGCTCGGTTTACACGTGATTAATTTATTGTAAACAATATTCTTATCTTTTATTAGGAAATCTAGTTTTCTGTCAAAAGTACTTACCTACCTTATCCACTTACCTACACATTGATTTTTCACTAAACTGCTACTTTCGACTTTCTTAATTAATTTGTAAAGTCGAAAGTACCTTCCTTTTTTAATCTGCCGACCCTATACTAGCACAACTTTATTTTTAAACTCGTTTTACTTTCATTTTATACTTAGTACCTACTAATATTGGATCAAGTACAGTTCAGTGCAAGTAAAATGGGGTTGGTTGTCATATCTATCTTCGCAAACATTTCAACCACTCGACAATGATAGTAATTGGAGCGTGAACAATAAAATATAGGTATAGATATTGTCACATGGCCAATAAGTCGAAAACATGGTACGGAACAATGACGAATAGCCACATTGATTTGGCCAGATGGTTACTCTTGCGCATGGTCGAATTTGGCAGAGATTTTGGCTTGCCGTCACAGTGAGCTAACAATAATAATAACAGCTATAATAAAGCGTAATGTCAACAGAAACACTACACGTGCGAGCTGATGAAGCAGGCGTCGTGACGTCACGGAGAGGCGGCCTCCAGCTTTCCAGATTACGAGATACGATCATAAACACGCTAGGTTTTGTTGTTGCGAATGTATTTTGTTTTATGTATGTTTATAATAATAACTTTTAGCGTGACTTTTTAGTGGTATTGCTTGTGATGACTTATGATGACTTATTGTTTGTAATTAAATGGTAAAAATCTAAAAAAAAAGTTAAATGTTTTGTAGACAAAAAAAAAATGCATAAGTTACAAAAAAAATAACTTCAATTCAACTTTGCAAATGATATGCCTGCAGTAGTCTTCTTAAAAACTTCGTGCAAATTACAAAGAAAATAAAAATGTAAAACCGTAAATAGAATTTGTATCATCTGAACTTGTTAAGCCCGTTGAGGAGGAGGGCTATTTCTGTAATTGATAATGAGCCAAAATCCGAGAAACGTGATTTTTTTCAGGGTGAGGCACGTGGGAGATCACACTTACTTGTCTAGACGTAGCATAGGCCTAACGCAAACGAACTATGCCCACGTCTGTAAAACTTTCCTATGATTAAAACAAGTAAAACATTTTATAATGATATCTACAATAACACACTGATACTTATTATTATTGGCGTTAGACAGCTGATATACCTACACAAATGTATAAATAGATACGTATGTATAAACAACAACCAGCACAAGTTTAGTGCTCATCACACGAATGTTTGCCCTGCACAGAATCAAACCCACGACCCTGTGTGTCAGAGGCAGATACAGTACCACCTAAGCTATGGAGCCGTAAAGTAATTTTGGCCTTTTTACATGATTTAGCGGATCTAAATATGTAACAATAGTGACAGTTCAAAATGTATATTTTGACCTCGTATTTACTTCTTTTCACCGGACAAATTTTTACAAAAATAAACCGAAATGTATCAAAGGCATTTTTTGTGAAAGTCGTAAATTATATAACTGTAAACATCCGGTGATAAATTAAAAACATTTCTGTAACAAAATGGCGTAGGTAAAAGATAATTACGATACGTCTGAGTCGTTTGCAAATTTTACGCATTATTTTTTTAACAGTGATTTAACCGCGCTTTCTCGAAGGAATATCGCCATCATCATATGGTGTGGGGTGTAAGGTCGACGACCGACCCCACAAAACGCTGGTGTCCGAGTAATGGCCAACGGATTTTCATATTAGAGCATTTGCGCACTACACGTATCCGGTTCTTATTCGATTCTTATCCTTTTCTGATCCGGTTTGGCCATCGTAGTAATTGTATGGACGCTTACGCACTCATACGTATCCGGTTCGTATTCGATCCATAAATTCTCACTCCAGATCGTTTTTTATGCATTAAAAGTCGAAGTGGCCGCCATACAAATTGTACGTACGCTTGCGCACTACACGATTCGTATTCGGTTTTTTACTGATGAAGAGTGAGGTACAGGGAGGGTAAAGCTCGCGCTGCTAGTGATGTGCCAATTTGGTTATTTTCTTATAAGTATTCAAGTATTTTAGTACTCGTTACAAAAATAATCGAATGCACACTTGAGACAGGGGACTGGCTCCAGGATTCTATTTACGTGAAACGAACTATTACGAGTAACGTGAGTGACTTTATTGCGGGATCTACATAAGCTTAAGATACAATTAAATAAGATTGCGAATTGCTCGTATTCGAATTCTATAAGTACTCGAAATCTATACTCGAGTACAGTCAGCTGCTCATCAGTCAGTGGTAACACCTTGATCTTGAACGCTTCTTATTTCTATAGCATTATGGTCGAGATTTGTAACTGACGTTTCCTCTGACTTACGGTTGACTGCTATATTCTGAATTCTCGAATATGTAAGTACTTACAAGGTATTCGAGTCAGTACTCGAGTCAGCTGGACTCGGCACATCACTACGGCAATATCGTGCAATATCGTCTCGAATACGAATGAAAAACGGATCGGACACGGATGAGTGCGCAAACGCTAGACGTGAATTTACTGTCCGTTTTTTCACGGATCGAACACGGACCGGATAAGAATCGGATACGGATAAGTGCGCAAACGCCCTTATTCGACGACTATTTCCGTAGATAATAGATCAACGCAACGGCTTAACGTGCCTTCCGAAGTATGGAATCATTTTACTTTTCGGACAATATTAAAGAAAAGGAAGGAATATAAATAGATAGCTACTCGAAAATTAATGCTACACAGTCGTAGAAATTACAATTTTCTTACAGTTTTGATTTTAAAAGTAGCTGTAGACCTCTGCTACGGCGTAGCAGATGCTACGAGGTTTAAAGACCGATCCAAACATAGTGAGTTTTTCATTTGAATATTTACAGTCATAAAACGAACTAATTGCATTTCATTCAATTTCATTAAAACATAACTGTTGCTACATCATATATAGGTATTTTCAAGATATATAAATATAAATATATATTTACGTCAGCGGTGGTGCAGCATATTATTATGCTACGATGCATAAAAATCGATTCAAATAGGTATCTCCATAGGAGTTTGTTTGTAAACTTACACAAATGGTACTAATTAATTCTGCGAGTATGGTAGAACGATTCTTGTTTTCGTTGTTTTGAAAAAAAAAAACTGTTGACCATTACTACGGCGTAGCAAGTGCTACGACGCGTAAAATCGATCTCCATCATTATTTTCTCTATGCTAGGTTTCTTGTATGAAAAATAAAACAAAGTTTCAGACGATACTAGGATAGTAAATATTAAGATTACTCGTATTTGTATGAATGCTGAGAAACTGTAAACAAATACAAAAGAAGGGGGCGAATGGCGATCATGTCCTTGTTTTACAATGTTTTATAAAATTCTTAAGACTTAGGTTGTAATTGTTTTTGTGTTCAATAAAGAGTTTTTATTATATTGTATTGTACGCTATAATGTTAAATATATGCAACTCATGCTGCAACTACCTTTTGCAAAACGACAGCAGTTAGGAAGCTCAAATATTACCCGCACGCGATTACCATGGTTTACAAAGTGGTTTATTTAACGTAACTACACAACTAAATAAATAAATACAAGATATAGAGTGGTGCAGACACCAGTGGATTCCTCGAGTGGTGAGTCACTCGTGAACTTGGGCGCCCAGGTGAGGCCGGCTGCTCTATTTCAGTGCTCACTTTCAATGTGGGAACGCCGTTTACCTAGCTCAGACCCACTTTCTGTTAAACGGTCATCTTAAAATATAGGTGTATGTTCTGTAAGTACTTAACTATTTTCAAATTGCACAAACATGCAATATTAAACTATTTTGAAGTTTATAAGGAATGTTTGAAGTGTTAAGAATGAAATGAAACGTTTTATTTTCTTGTAGCATCACATTATAACAGTAACTGCATTATTCATGGGTAACAAAAGATTTTAAATAATTTGAAACACGTCATAGAGGGCTGATTGATAAGTTTCCAAAGAAAAACTTTAAAAATCTATTTAAAATAAATTTATTCCTCAACGTAGTTTCCTTCTACCTCGATGCATTTAGTCCAGCGCTTCTCCAATGCCGTTACACCAGTTTGATAAAATGTTTTCTCCAACCCCTCAAAATACTCGTCCACGGCAACAACGACTTCTTCATTTGATGAAAATCTCTGGCCACCTAACCATTTCTTCAGGTTTGGGAATAAGTGGAAGTCACACAGGGCCAGATCCGGGGAATAGGGTGGATGCGGTAGCAATTCGAACCGCAATTCATGGAGTTTGGCGACTGCAACCATTGACGTGTGTGCAGGTGCGTTGTCATGGTGGAACAAAACTTTTTTCTTGGCCAAATGTGGTCGTTTTTTCTGGATTTCTTCACTTAATTTTTGCAGCAAGCTTGCGTAGTACTCTCCATTTATTGTTTTTCCTTTTTGCAGATAATCCACTAAAATAATCCCTCGAGCATCCCAAAAAACAGTCGCCATCACTTTGCCGGCGGACAAAACCGTTTTTGCTTTCTTCGGCGCAGGTCTTCCGCTCTCAGACCACTGCTTAGATTGTTCTTTTGTCTCGGGAGTATAATGATGTATCCAGGTTTCATCGACTGTTACATAACGCCGCGAAAACTCGTTAGGATCTCGGTTAAACAGCGCCAAACACTCCGATGAATCGTCCACTCGACGTTGCTTTTGGTCAACAGTGAGCAAACGCGGCACCCATCGCGCGCAAAGCTTTTTCATTCCCAAATGTTGGTGCAAAATATTAAAAACGCGTTCAGATGAAATGCTCACCATCTCTGCTATCTCTCGCAACTTCAAGCGCCGATCATTCAATACAATTTTGTGAATTTTTTTGATCATGTCCGTATTCGTGACTTCATTTGGACGGCCAGACCTGTGGGCGTCTTCGCAGCTCTGTCTTCCACGTTTAAAATCAGTTACCCAGGTGTGAATTGTACTCAATGCAGGAGCAGAATTACCTAAAACACTGTCTAGCTTGGTTTTAATCTGGGTTGCTGTTTTCTGTTTTAAAACGTAAAACTTTATCACCGTACGAATTTCGTTTCTTTTCATTGTTAAGAAAATTTACGACAGAGAAAGTTCTACGTCCTATCAAACAAATTCCACCAGTTCAATTAAATTCAAATTTGGCGTTCTATTTTCAAAAAAATGCCAAAATATAATGTAATAATTTTTTTTTGCGTATCATTTTTTTAAGTTCGTCGTTTCGGCCAGTTATCAATCAGCCCAGGTACATCGAATAGCTCTTTAATAGCCCACATTGATCTTAAAGATTATTGACTGAGTCTTTCTAATTTGCATTTCTAACACACATCTGAAACAAGCTCTGCTTTCTCTGACAGCTTTTGATGTAAGGTAATAAAAGCCACTCAAAAATCTTTAAAAAAAATTCTTACATACATACTTCAAAATTAATTAAATAATCTCAACCTTTAAAGAGATCTTTGTAAGATCAAAATATAATATAAAAAAAATTACATTTACTATACTTGTAAGAGAGAGGCCTTTGTCCAGCAGTGGGATAGCATAGGCTAAGTAAAATAAGATAAGATACTTGTTTTGCATGTAATGTTGCAATGACGCGATTAAAAGTTGCGATGCTTCTGTAGGTACAATAATTTGTCTCCAATTTAAAGCGTTTTGTATGTACAAAAACTTTATTGCAGCTTAGTAAACATGAATAAAATTAGGTATATGTATCAGATTTATGATTAACCCACTGAATCATTCCTCAGGTACAAATGCACTAACGTGGGTGGGTGCAGGCGACTTTACATCTCATTTACCTTGCATTTTGAAATAAAATGCGACTCATTGGCCTTCCAGCTTGTCATCACTTTCTAGATATAACTTGAATTTGTAGTTCTTTTAATTAGCTTTAAATTTACCAGACAGAAGTCTATTAAAATAAATCTTAGGTTATTAATACATTTTACAAATCAACTGGACATTTAAGAACGAGTCTGCAAAAACATTAAATGATGTAAACATTTCGTTAATGACGACAATTGTTTATTATTTATTAAGTAATGTGTGCAAAATTTAGATCCGGGAGCGTGGGCAAGAGAAATAGTAAAAACATGAAAAGTAACTGCATGACAATTATTAAGGGATCTGCGACAGTTCGTTTCGTTTGCCCTTGAAGGAGTAAGTTTATGTAGCGAATGAGTAGGTAGATGTAGAGTCAGGGGTCACGTTAGAGAAGTGGTGATGTATAAATGTTTGGTGAATGCTCTGGGCGGCTGGCGGGGCGGGCGGCGCGCGACCGCGGCGGCGCGAGCAGTGCGCGCCCATCCCGGTCCGACACTCGACGTCGGCTCGTCAACGAAACAACACTACCACTATTATTTTCGACCATTATATTAATCGGTAAGATATACCGAGTGCAATATTATCTGAGGGCTTCGTTACCTGTGCCAAAAGTGACAACGAAGGGCTTTGAATCGTGTGGTCCACTTCGAGTGTGCGTAGCGTCGTCGTCTTGCTCTAAAGTTGCGCAATTGTATAGCCATCTCGCTCGTTGTAGTTTCTAGACCGGTTGGATATCTAGTTCGCACTTCGCGTGTGATTAGTCGAGATAAACTACATCTCATCCGCGTTACATTGATCAGCAGCACGTAAGTTACTTAAACAACGAAAGTGTCCAACAGTGAATTAAGTGAAATTGTAAAAGGAAGTTAAAGAAAACAGATGGAAAAAATATTTCTTTAAATTATGTACTTTCCTAAGTGCTTTATAAAGTAGAATGATTTATAAATCGTTCTGTAATATTGGTGGAAAAGTATATTTTTGTGCGTTATAACATATTCATCGGTGATATTCGATAATATAATTATATGAATGTGTAATAGGACAACATTACCCAACGCAACGTCATCCTGAAAGAATCACGATTTTTAGATATTTTCATTTTGTGTTTTCATTTATTATCTAATCTATTGATTCATATCATTACAAGTTTTTGAACGCTTCAGCTTCGGTGTAGTACATATTTACTATCAAAATGTTATATCTTGTAAAAGTTGCGCGCAAGTCCATTCATTCAATATGCGCAAAGCTGCACAGAACTGCGCCTGCGCAACAATGCGCGCTGGCGGGAATGCCGTGAATCCGATCCGACGCGCGCAGCTATTTCGGGCGCGCTCATCGCGCGCCAAATTTGCGATCCCGCCAAATCGACGCGCCTTCGTGTATTTTTGTAACAGTTTCACAATCACGTCATTTTTAACCACTAACCCGCTGCCCGATAAATATCGGAAACTATTAGTCTTTTGAGAGGATTAAGATGAATCAATAAATTGATTGTATTTTAAATCCGTCTTTACTATAAATTGATTTTTAGATGCTTTACTCCATTTTTTTATAGCAAGACTAGAACTGAATTTATGCGAAGGATAAAAAGTAGGTCATCGTGATAAAATATGAGAAAACATGTCTGGCATTGCCCTTTACTCAAGGCCTAAAACATTTAACTACCTTCCGGTAATCTATTTAGTAGTTGATTATTTTCTTTGTGTCATCTTTTTCACTATATCCGCAGTACAACTATAAGTAGGGATACCTAATATTCCCGTTTATTGAGAATTTGATACAAAATTTAACTTTGTAATATAGAGTTGCCGAATACCCTTTCGCTTTTAGTTAAACTCTTGACTACGCGACGATGCAATCGCTGGCATGCTGTAGTACTCGTAGGTAGATATACCTGATGTAATGATTATAGTGTACTATCCTAGGTAAATGCCAACGGTATTGGCGCAGGTTCTGAACTAGTTTCAGAACAATACGAAACAACAGTTTTTAGTTAATTTACTTTGTTACATACTATAGACTACAGATTTCATAAACAGTTTTTTTAATCTTATCCCAATAACACGGGTTTTAATTAATTTTTATTTCCAAATTCCTAACATAAAAATTAAAACACCAAAATAAAAAGAAATCAAACTCCTGTGCTACGCCTGCGTAGGTTTTCGTAGCACAGGTCTGGGAAGATTTGCTACGCAGCGTGTGTCGTAGCTTCGTGTTCAAGCAAACTTATTGAGTTGATAGCAATAACCATTATATCTATCTATAGTTTTGACAAACGACTAATTTATGTGCTTTATAATAAATACATAAAGTAGAAAAATAGCAGCAAAAGTTCCAGATGAGATTGGAAGACAAGCACAAATTATAAATTTTTTTTTTTTAGATATCGATATCTATTTCTACTCATTTAGCCTAGGCTGCAAATAAAATCTTGTAGAATAGATAAAAAGAAACTCTATAAATTTTATTTATAATTAAATAAAAATTAAAAAAAAAAACGTTTTAAAAATAAATAAAAAATAAATAAATAAATTCGTGATTCGAAATGATCAAAACCGTACTTTTTAACCAATTTATTCGATAGCAATTTCAAATTTTCAACCTTATCTACGCATCTTCAAGTCTACTCGCATACACGAATTAATTTCAAGAGCAGATGCATTCCATTGCGTGAAGTGTTGTCTTATCTAACAAACGTCAATCTTAACTTGAAATACCGATGAATACAGAATAGTGGTCTGCTTCTCTCGATGTAGTCGATGACGCAAGCCACCATACGAAATTATCTATTTGTTTGTGGAAACGAGCAGATGCCGTCATTTCAAGAAACCACGTAGGCGGAGAGAGTAGTTTTGAATATTAACGACAAGTGCACAATAACATTTCTTGAGTTATGGATCATGCGCGTGCACATTAAGCTTGTCGGGGCGGTAAACAAGACGCGTGTCGTGTTGTTGAAATGTAGACTTTCATTATTAACATTTTAGTAAATTCATCTAGGATTTCAGGTTTGAGTTTGAATATTTGATGTAGATAAAATATTATTATCTAGAAAAAAAGATATCAACGCGCACCATAACGCGCACTTGTATTCACTACGTATATCCTTGAAAACAATATCCTGGAGGGTTATGTTTACGTGAATCATGGCTTTAAAATGCTGACATTGTAAACGGACATCTGTTGAAATACATCGAGGTCGCGCTGAGTCTCATCATTTTGTCATCGTATGTTGGATGTCTCGCTCCAGGTTACATAATTATAGGAATTGCGGCAGGCCGCTGACTTATTCCACACTGATGCTGACGACAAGGTCGCGTGGATCTCGAAAATAGCAGCGAGCGGACATTTGTAAAAATCGCTGTTTTCAAGTTTCCTCTCGGCACCGATGTCTGGCAGGCGCCCAAGTCCACGGGCCGTCCGAACCGCCAGCCAGCGCCGACATGGCTATTTTCGGCCCTGCTGCTAACGTTGCAAACGTCATTGCTCTATTTACGTGATTCAAACATGCCATTGTACTCATTTATGTCACCTGGATATTGTTTTCTAAAAACGAATAGCCACAAAATCAAGGTTAACATCTAAACGACCGAGCTCTGAAACACTTTTGGTCACAACTTTCTTTGCGCTTGTTTGCGTGTTCGACTACTCATGGTGCTCAATTTTGTTACAGAAACGAGCTCGACATAAACTGCCAAAATGTTTAAAAATCATTTAGAAATGATTGGCAGAAATGAGACGGCATCGAAGAAAGCCAGATTTTGGCAATCCTTCGTCCGTTCTCTTAAAGGTAAGGAACTTCCTGATTTATTAACTAATAAATAAATAAATAAATATGTGGGGACATCTTCACACACGGCCATCTGATCCCAAACTAAGCAGAGCTTGTACTATGGATACCAGACAGCTGATATACATTACATAAATAGATAAATACATACATATATAGATAAACAACCAGACACAAGGCAAACACAAGTGCTCATCACACAAATGTTTGGCCTGGGCGGGATTCGAACCCGCGACCCTGTGCGTCGGAGGCAGACACACTACCACCTGGGCTACGATAATCCATCTAAGACTGGATCACTACTTCACCAAACAATAGTCATAAAAAAAACACGTAAGACCGATTAAATATGTTAACCGTCTGATATTGAACCTAGGATCGGAAGACATCAGGGCAGAAGAGAGGTACAGGCCTTCCCGCCGCAGCGTGTACCCCGAATTGCTGTCCACCTCGTACCCTTACAGCAAATCCATCTACGACGACCCGCTAGCCGCGTCCGAGCGCATCACCGTCCCCGGCTACCGCTACCTGCCCGTCCACCGCGAGACCTACGGCTACTCCCCGCGCCCCATCTACTCTCACAACTACCCTCGCTCGCTCGAACGGTACAGGCCAGGTTAGTACACCCTCTTATTTTTGAATGCCGTACACATTAACTTTCATACGTTAAATAGGGCAGAGAATACAGAGCAGATGAGATAAGGACTGTTGATGGTAGATTTATCGACCAATATGTTAAATCAGTCAACATGTTTACAAGCATCCAATTAGTCACACCTGTTGACCATGTAGGAGACAGGATATTAAATTGAATATATATAGATATGATAGCGTTGAATGCAATTATTTGGCCTTTGCCACAAAACCGTAGCATCGCGCATCGTGCCGAAAATAAAAATGGCTCGATGTGATGATTGATGACTATTAAAAGCATAGCTATTAGCATTGGCAGATAGCGAGCGATGTTATTGACAGTTATCTAACTCTGACGACCTCAACCATTTGTAAATATCATAAGAGAAACTACTAACATGGAAATTTACTTATCTTGTAGATATTTCAAACCTTAATCAGCACTAAGTTGATGTTGTACAGTGAGCTTTACTTTAACAAGGCATCTTGCTTCTATCAAGTGACCACGAAATATTTACCGACAAACATCATTGATCAATTCCATTCTTTCGTAAATTATATTATTGGCAATGTATTTTAATTGTTTCAGCGTCAAAGGCCTCCGGGGGAGCTTAAATTAATTTTATTAACATCTTGTCGAAATGAAATTATTTGATTTTTCTACGGCTTTATAAAATATAGAGTTATTGAAATGACATCACCAATTTCATTTACGCACAATCTAGACCATGAACTAAGTGCAAATGATCATTTACATTATGTTTAGCTCACTAATAGCTATTCTGTTATGTATATTTTAATTGTATTTACATTTTTAATAAATAATTTTTTAGAAAGTTAATATCTGTTGTGGATTCTGCCGAAAGCTCGGAGATGAATCGATTTAACATTACATGGAGCCACACACAACACTTGTTTACACATAATAATTATGTATGTTATTCATACACGGAATCTTGTCAGTATTATAAAACTTAGCACATTTCTCATATAAGTTCTGTCACATTAATATTGGGATATTATTATTTGCACATCAAATAAATAATCACCTATCAATTTATTTTTATCATTTATATACATACTTTTTTGCAGCAAACAAATTATTTTACTACAAATAAACTAAATGTTTAACAAAACTAGTACTGCAGATAATTCGCATACATTAATTTCGCACGACATTAATTTTTTCCTCGAGACATATAAATTCCTTTAGGTACAAAAATACGAGAATCTTATCATACACACTGACTGCACAGCAAAACCAGAGAGCGTGCGTAGATACTTCATGCTCAATAATAAACTATCCGAATTGCATATATCGTAATAAGCACCTCAAAAGTTGCTCATCATAAGTATATATAGGTAAAATGCTGCATGTTATATAAACATATTTTAAAAAAGGAGTTAATAGGTATAATGCGCGTCAGTCATTATTAGCTTTGCAGTAATAAAAAAAGCTTTACTTTAAGATAAATAGTTGTACGCCACGAATATAAATTGTAGTTTATTTAGTAATATTTTGAGTTTTGCTTTGCAATCAGTAATTTTGATATGAATTCGGATTATTTTTGGATACAAAAATTGTTTTTTTTTATTTGCGTTTAAATACTACCATTAATATTTATGCCGTTATCTGTGCCTTACTCTAGTGGACGTCCTTATTTTGTCGAATATTGTAACAACGCGTCGAGCCCCCGTATTTCACATTTCATGTGGCATAGACAGAATCGTGTTTAATATCGGCTCGATGTTCACAGCTTTTACGTCTGTTGGCTGCCGTCTAGATTTCTGCTTGCAACTGATACTATAAATAATCACCGTCTAATTTGCATGGTCTCATTTGATAGAAATCACCTCTACATACCATCACTGCACACTTGTAATTCCATGGATGTTACTTCGTATTCCCGTATTTATGGTCTTCTAGCATTTGTCAGGAGAAACACCTTTCATTTGTAACCTCCCTGCAACAGATAACGTAATGAACAAGTAGCTAACACTTTTTTTTTAATCATCAAGTCTGCCAGGAAAATGATAAGTAACAGAGGTGAGTTCTATAAAGAAGACTTTGCACTTATTTATCCTAAAACCCATTTTCATACTAAGTACTAAGGCTTTGCTCTGCAACTGTATTAATTAATTAACAATAAGTAAATTAAGTACCTAGCTAAGCACTCCTAATTCTCAACTCCTATTTTATGGATGTAAAGAATTCAGACAAAACCCATATAAAATGGATTTTTAAATATTTACTTCTGTAACGATACATTTGACTATTTTACAGACATTTTACAAAATCCTATTCAAAGGATTCGTGTGCGGAGTTATCCTGTATCCTTTCTTCTTATGCCCTACTCAAAGTATTTGTCCTTCATTCTTAACTTCCTATCTGCATGTGGAGTTAATGCAAGGTTTCTGTCTTCAGTATACCACGTGCCGAGCCGCCACCGACGAGGCGTCGACCCGTTCGACTCGCACAAGGCGTGGCAGGAGCATCTCGACCGGCTGTCGGCCATCGACCGGCTGTACCCGTCCCGCTACGGACTCTACCTGAAGGACCGCGCGTACCCCATCACCGACCTGTCCAGCCCCATCTCTACCAGCTCCATTGGACCCAAGAGCCTAAAAGGCATCGAATATGAGCCAGACAACAAACCCCACTGGGGAACAGGTAAATTTTACTAAAATTAAACTTTATGCACGAACCCATTCTTACGCCTATGTTTGTGGACAAGTATTTTAGGGAAATTTTGTACCCCTTCTTTGGAAGAGACCCGGACATAAACTATTCAGCCATATTTGATCACAGGCATAGGATATTAGAATAAGTCTAGCTTAAGTTACCGTGGTTGGACTATTCGCTCTTTATACGAACAAATCGTGTAGTCGTCTTAGGTGTCTCGAGATAGATCTAATTGTTTTTCTAAATTGCGAATAGGCAAATCACGGTTCCTATCTGGTCCACGTCATCATCTATTTTGGAATGCATTAAATTTTTCCGAATTGGATTATTCTAAATGTAGAGTATAACTTGGAACCAGAAAAATGTATAAATAATACTCGGACCTCAAAGCACCTGCCAAATTCGACTTACGTTTGAATTTGATTTGAGTGACTTGAACATGTCCATAAGATGATATTTTTATGTCGTTACTTTAAGAATAGGCCAACAGCAAAATTCAAAATTACTTTTATGTAAATAAACTCTCTTTAATTTTATGTCTATCTGCATTATCATAATTTTGGCAAAATTTGTTAACAGAAATAGAGCTCATTTAGTTATTATACTACTTATATTTTTGTAAAGAGTTATTTGTATTCTTCTTCATTTTATAAGTATTTATTATTTATTTAATAGTACAAACTTTTTACATAAACTAACCCACGACACATTTTATATTAAATTATAAAAGACCAACTCGTATTTTGATTTAGTAGATTAGTACCTACCTTTTTAGACTATTATTAGGATTATTCAAACCACGTATTTTTAGAATTCGTTATAACAGTTGTTATTTAGTTACCTAAGCATAAATGCATGAAGCCGCATTGTACATATGCAAGGCAACATTTATAAACAGAATGTTAACTTATGCACGATCATATTCGCAAGAACACTACACTCTACAAAATGATGTTTCAAAACCCAATGAAGTACGGAGGAGCAGTGATCTTTTGATAGTTGATTAGCTCCCTATTTGTATGCTTAAGATTGGTATTGACAATAAGACTTACTATGAAGGAGCGCTCCCGGAGCGGATATGCTGCAAAAGAAACCCAATTTTCGGTGACGCCGAAAAATGGGCAGATTTTGACCGAGCGATGCGCGAGCCGTCCGCGGACCGCTGGTCGCGGGCGATGTCTCCCACCCCGGTGAAGCCCAGGATCAGTCCACCTCGCGACTGCGAGGTCGCGTACGACGCCGACGGTAAGGGCAACAGACCCCGACGAACCCTGTACCTTCGTCAAAACCCCCTGAGAAGATTAAACAAAAGATTTGAGTGGATACCTACTGAATGTAAACCAAAATCTGCTGTTTCATATTGAAGTCCATGGTCAGTTCAGTATATCCCTTCTCTGTGACTTTAAGCATTTATCAGCCTGTTGTGTTAGTAGTAGTAATGTATCCGTTTGATCTCCTTTTCCTTTCTTGTCAACTAAATAACATTTCTAGTGAATAAGAAGCACGACATCTTAGTTCACTGAATCTTCCTTTTTGTAGGTAGTTAACATATTCCTACATTACCACCTATCGAGTGTATGTGTTCTTTACAAAAGTGACATCAACATTTAGCATTATTATTCATACAATTTAACAAGATGCATGGAAAGTGCATGAATTATTAATTTATTTCATAAGAACAGCTTAATTATTGAAACAATGAACCATGTAATTTTCATAAAATTTATAATAAGGTTACCGTATCTGCCTCGACAAGAAAGGTCAACATATGTATTCACATGTCAGGAGCTCGATCCAAAGAATATCGTTTGAGGTCATTTGCCTAACAAATTGTTTCAACCGCAAGTCATTTTCAGTCATTACTTGAGTCATTGTTCATGATCGCTACAGCTTTCAGTGTGTAACGTAATCACACTAAACGTGTTACTGGCTGAACTGAACGCTTGGCTTCTGGTTGACGACGAAGATGTACAGTGGAGGAATCTGTTGTCCTACTAATGGTTGTGGCGTGTAGGTGCGCCGCTATACAGCGCCGGTGGACTCAGGCGCAGGCCGTGGGCTGACATTTTCAACCCGAGCCCTTCTCTGCCGATCTCGGCCATCACACGGGACCCCTTCTGGTACGACTGGCCCGAGCTGAAGCCAATGGCTAGATGGGACCGCAGCCCCTCCTACATCAGGGATTCATACCTGTCGCCCGTCAAACGCACCTTCCTCTGGGACAAGCATCCGATCAGGCCCTTAGGTTAGTCGGTCGCTGTAAATATGCAAACAATGATCTTGCACCTAAGCTTTATGTCGTGTCTTAGTAATATTGTAATTAACCTGTATTTCTGGAAGCACTCTTTTATTTAAGTCAGCCTATATTTATTTTTATTGAAGAAACTCAACAGATGGCAGCGTATTGGACGTAGACGTAACTAGTTAACTTTATCAAGGCACTGCACTAAAGCTGTACTTTAATGGCTTGCTTTTTCAATGCATCATGATAATATAGTGGCACAAACTAGAGTCTATTTTAACAATATTTTATTCGACAAGGACATCGTCTTAATTATTTATGTCTGGTTATAACAGATTTAATGATGTCCGACGCCTTCACCGTGGACGATCTAAGCAGGACTTTACCATTCATGCGTAGTCTATAAAATACTGAAAGGTACTGAGCACGCTACGCACTTGTTTATTTTGTAGAAGAAAGTTAATACCTCTATTTTGTAGAATGTAGCAATCGGTGTTCCATATCATACCGACAGTCTCATGTAATTAGCAAAGAAACATTTTCGATAGAGCAAGAAAACCAATGAGCAAAATGGATGTTTTGCTCTACCTATGTAGTTTAATCTAATGATATACCTTTTCATAATACTAATCGCCAGGTAGAAACAACATTCCGCATTCCTTTAAGTATAGTCAAGTTTGGAATACAAATACCTTTCATGTTCTTAGCATCCACAATGTATAAAATTCATAATGGTTTAAATAAACATCATGACATGTTTTTTTTATATTTATAAAAAGCTATCACACTTCTTACCGTAATTCATCTTACTCATTATCATTATACCTATTTACTAAGTTGTTGTTCATAATGTATGTAAACGATCAAGTCTAAAAACATAGGTACCTTACCAATCATCAATATGTAAAAATATTGTAAGGAAGCCTGCACACTGTGAAGAAAATCAACGTTTCTGAGTCGACTAATCCGCATTGGGTCTGGGTTAAAAAAATCTGGCTAATCATTGGTCTTTTTATTGAGGAAATCCCGTTGTGTACCACTCGGTGGGGACATACTGATAACGATTTCATAATTTATGTACATATTTTTAAGGAGGTGAATTTATGCTACATACCTAAATAACTCACAGTATGTAGGTACCTAATAATTAATTTATTTTAATTATTTGTATTATTTTACAGCTGCTGCTTTCTAAGGGAGCTGACATCGAACCCGCTTTAATCTAAGTTATTATTTATACAACTTCATGTTTAATTTATTTTACAACGTATTTGTTACAAACTTTGACTATGTTATCAAAATAAAAGATACGAAAATAATATATTATTGTATAAAAAATGCAAAATTATAATTAAATAGGTATACATGTAAAACGAGGGTTTTCAAGTAAGATCTCAAAGACTGCAATAACATAGTCACTGCCAAAGATATAAGAATTTGTTATCAATAATTTTTGTTTATACTATTCAACGATTTTATGTACTTACACTGAAAATGACAAAAAAACTAATAAAATCTCGAAAAACACAAACACGCTTTTATTTTTTCGTAGCTTGACTAATATTACTTTTAAAACACATGGGTAGAGTCAGTAAGAACTGGTACAAACCTCTATCTACCTCCCTTGCTTGGAGTACCAACTTATACCAAATACTAACTGTCCGCCTGCGGCTATACTCGCGTTGAGCAAGATTTTCCCGCGGAAATACGACTTTTTCCCGTAAAAATTATCCTATGTGTTAATCCAGGGTAAGCACATCAAGTTATACACCGGGGTATCTTGCGCTTTGATAATAGTGTCTAGTTTGCAATAAAAATGTATAGCTTGATGAGCTGTCTACTGTACAAACTATCTCCATTCCAAATTTCTTCTGGCTTGTAAGCTAGAAATCCCCTCAGTGACGGATAAACAATTTCTTATTTTGGTATTCAGAACAAACTTGACACAACAGTTTAAGAATGATTGACATTTGAACATGGCACATGGAGTGGAATGCTCTTCCGGCGTCTTATAATCTTGGTGTAAGTATTCAAGGCAAGAGTGAATAGGCATCTTTTGGGTGAGCGTGTATCATCTTCGATCTCGTCATCACTTTCCATCAGGTGAGACTGTGGTCAAACATGTTAAAAATAACAAAAACTAGCTAACGAAAGTACAGTTTCTCTACCCTATTGCTCAGTAACGCAAAAATAAACGAGATTTAACACTCGAACAACATATGTACAAAACATAACAGATCTAATAAAATCATTGTTTGAATATGGCACATACGAAACCGTGTGTATACCAAATTTCATTTGTCGACCCATACCCAAATGAAGCAGTGTAGCGTCAGAAGGAGCTAGGCACACACGACGTGACGAACATGATTTCCATAGTAACTAAACTGTATTTTTTTTATATTTTTTAGCTTGATATATGCATTATCTGGGCCCCGTTTCACGAAGCAACAAGTTACAATTTGATATTCATTGCGTAGCCAATTCGCCTAAACTGTATTCGTTTTATTCATTTATTTATTAAATAAAATATATTTACAGTATGACAGTCCCAAAACTAATTCACTGTAAACTTAAAACTAGATAAACATTAAAAAAAAATATACAGAAAACCATTATAACGCTTCAGCCTGGCTTAAAAATAATTTACTAAGCACCGTTAAAGAGTTAGCAAAAATGTCGATATGTGGTGACGTGGCAAGGAGCGTGTCAAGTTGGCTAAGCGCAAGCGCGAGCGGAGAGTGGCAGTGGTGGTTAGTGCGCAGGGAGGGCACTGCAAGTAGGCGATGGCTGCGAGCTCGCAGATAGTTATGAGGTACGAACAAGACGGGACACCAGTTCAGGACAAGCTAGATCTCCACGAAGTAGCCTGCCTGTAGTTGTCATGACATGAGTGACACACGAGTCCGTCGAGTTTGCAATGAATTCAGCCCTAAAATGCCGAGAAGAAATAGAGATTGATATAAAAAGGGATAGTGTCCAAATATCTTTTTGTAGATGAACCTAAGAAATGCTTTTTGTACTTTTTCTAAAAGCAAACAGTAAGTACTTTCATGAGGACTCCACACGGGGCAGCCGCAGATTCCAACTAACTTCGAACTAAAGCGGTGTAAATAAGTATAATTGCTTTGGGATCGCGGAAATCACGGCAATTTCTTAGGACAAACCCAAGACGTCGGTAACTTTCCACAGCCAAAGATCTTATGTGTTCGTTAAAAGTAAGTTTTGAATCGAATATTATACCCAAATCTCTGATATTATCAACACGGTGGATAAGATCAGAGCCAAGAGTATACTTGGCTACTATGGGTTGAGAAGAACGCGTGAAAGTCATTACACAGCATTTACTGGAATTGAAAAGCAACTTGTTCTGTATACTCCAATGGAACACTAACGTGTTATCGATGACTGTTTGCAAAAGCGTCTTCTTCACAGCTGACGACACGTATCGACTTCAGATCATCGGCGTACATGAGACATTTGGAGTGTAGAAGTGTATCTTCAAGGTCTTTCACCATCAAAATAAATAACAGAGGTCCTAGTATTGATCCTTGGCTCACACCCGAACGAGTGTGATATAATTCAGAAACATAGGAACCATACTTAACAAATTGTTGAAGCTCACCTAAATAATTAGCGAAAAACTTCAACAAATTGGGACTAAATCCGATATCACATAGTTTTTCGAGAAGGACGTCGTTATCGACACAATCAAAAGCCTTTTTGAAATCGAAATAAACTACGTCAACTTGACAGCCTTTGTCCATATGGCTAGAGATGTGTCTACTAAAGTTAAAAGGTTCGTAGTGACCGATCGTCCATTTCAAAAACCATGTTGTGAATCGGATAGAAAAGGAGCTACTTGGTTTGAAATCTCATAACGAATTATAATCTCAAAAAGCTTGGGAAGAGGAGATAAGATCGCAATAGGTCTATGATCTTCAATCGAAGTTGTATTTTTTGTTTTAGGGATGGGAGTGACTCGTGAAATTTTCCAAATTGTGGGATATTTATTTTTGTCTACGCAATGTACATCGAATTGTACTTGTAATTATTTTGTAACTTGTAGCTTCGTGAAACGGCCCCCCTTTAGTGGAGGCTTGACAGTTAAGGTTAAGACCCATTTATACTTGTCCAAATACAGTGGCAAGTTAACTAAATTCCAAGTACAGTGGCGACTCCGTCATCTAAACTCGGCAAGTGGTAAGTAGTTGTCAAAATATTATTATACCGAGCTATCGGCGAGCTGTCAAAATAGAACGGACATCTATTTTGTTTGTGTTTTGTTTCTACAATCTTGGTAACTTACTACTTGCCGAAGTGTAAATGAGCCCTTACATACACCCTGTCGTACTACGTAACTACAACTGCATTTTCAGGAATTGCATACCTGGTTTCAGTTGTTTTTTATCTTCTTTTGCAACTGTATGGTTCATACAATTGAATACAAAAATATTTAAACATCTCGAGACATCGTCGTCGTCGTTGCGTTGTTTTATATTCATGAAATCTAACATCGAGATTCAAACGAAACAGTAGGTACGGTCGCGGACAGAAAATGTTTACCACCTTAAGTATCACAATTGCCTGCACACATTTGAGTCACAAGGTCGAAATGTCTATTTCATATCAATTTGATTGACCATAGATTATTATTTTTCTAATAATATGGGAATCGGTCGCTCTAGGAGGTGGACTGACTACTATCAAGGTTTGATATACACCGTGTTCCCAGGCATATACATTAACTTTGAAGAGCGTTTCTATAGCTTCTACTAAACATATTTTACAATGGAACTTATTCTTAAAAACGCTTCGATTTAAAGTTATTTGTGACTTTATTTTATTCAATTTAATAAAGTATTACGTTATGAAATTACCTTTATTCGAGCTACGTTGCCGCTTGGCTGAAAAACAAAATATAGGCGAGGAGGAGGCCCTAGAGGCAATGCGCGGCGCGTCAGTATTCTTTGACAACAATACGACCTCTGAGTGGCCTCTTTCTCTGAGGATAAAGCTAGGTACTCCCGAGATCTGACAGAAATGTACAATTACGTCGTTATGGTTACCGAAGTTATTATTTACCTGTCATAAACTCAATTTGTCAATTTGTTATTTTTGGAAGTTTCGTAAATTTTCGAGCTTCAATAAAACCAAAAGTAAAGCCAAAGTACTTTGCTTACGTGCACGGCGTGCATGCAATTATGCCGTACGAGTATGCAACTCAGCACCAGGCTGATATTCCTTATATTATATATGTGATTATATCTATGCAGCAGCTGTTCGAGAGTACCGACGGCGATTTCCTGGTCGCCGTATTCCTAATCTACGAACATTTATTACCATAAACAGGAGATTTAGTGAGTTGGGTATCAGACCACACCGAGCTGAAAGAGTAATTAATTTGAGTGTTGCATAAGAGAATAGGATTATGAACATTATTATTGACGATCCGACACTCTCAACCAGACGCGTAGGAAGAATCGTGGGTGTATCCCATAAGCTAGTGTGGAAACTTTGGAGAAAATATGGTTTGCATCCGTACCACTACAGAAAATCTCAAGGCCTTTTACCACCAGACCATTTTTCAAGAATTACGTTTTGCCAGAAGTTGAATGATGAGCTGATACGTAATCCAATGCTGCTTCGAAAAATTCTTTGGATGGATGAAGCTCATTTTACAAGAGCAGGAGTATTCGACTCAAAAAATCGAATTCAGTGGCTTGAGAGTAATCCAAATGCGCATTGGCAAGCATCTCATCAAACTGAATTCTCCATAAACATGTGGGCTGGCGTTTTCAACAACCAACTGATTGGTCCTATCGAAATTCCTCACCGCCCAAAATTTGACAATTACTTGGAATTTTTAAGAAATATTACACACCTAGAATTTTACGAAAACATCTTGAAACTCTAAGAACCATGTGGCTGCAACATGATGGCGCTCCTGGTCATTATGGAGCACAAGTACGTGAATATTTAAATATGACATATCCTGGACGTTGGATTGGGCGGGGTAGTACAACTATCGCATGGCCAGCAAGATCCCCGGTTCTGACTCCTGTGGATTTTTACGTCTGGGGGACTTTAAAAGACAAGGTCTACTCAGAGCAGATTCAGAGCCGTGAGGAACTGCTCCAAAAAATCAATACAGCTGTAGAAGATATGCGGCAAATGCGCGTCAATTTGAATGGGCAAATTAAAACCCGTTTGAGCGTTTGCATTGAAACAGGAGGTGGTCATTTTGAAAACTATTTACATTAAATTTTATACGTTCTTTTCTTGGGATGATTTTTCTTTTAGGCAATTGCGATTTATTATTCATGCATGACCGCTTTAGTATTCACTGGCAATAGTCTAACTAGCGCAAAAGGATCCTAAGATCCTAGGATATTATAGGGATATCGATCCTACAAATTTTCCTTTGGGGAACTGCCTCTATTGCAGTTTGGTTAACCATTGTAGGCCTAATTACCCGATTGTCTAACAAGTAAGATGATTTCGTCACTGCATATCAAACCCATTACCTGATAAGATAAATACTCTTTTGATTAAAAAAAGTCATAAACATGATTTTCTTTCTTTATTTTTGTTTATTATTAAAGTGACTGATAAACATTCTTTTTTATTACAAAAAAAGGCCAAAGACAAATTTTGTGGACCGAGTTGAGGACTAACATCTAGAGGTAGTGTCAATAAGTTTATGCGCGCCAAAACTTGTAAATCAAATTGCGACGTTGCCATCTCGTACAAAGAGTTATGCATAATGGATAGTTAACTTGAAGGCATTTAGTTTGTATGAAAATGACAAAAAAGGTAAAAATGAAAATTCATAATTGTGTCCATAATGAGAAATGACTATTTCAATGGTCTGAATAGCGTGCCAAAGTTAATGTATATCACTGGGAACACGGTGTATAGAGCAATTATTTTGAAAAAAAAAACTAAGATTTTAGTTTCGTAGTGACATCTGTGCTACCAATATAGATGCTCGCAGTGGAAAACTAAGGAAGGCAACTGACCAATCACGATGCGCGGCCTGAAACGCGCTAATGAAGTAAGGACAACACCAGTTGGACCTCGGTCTCCTGGCTATACCACCCGGCCAAGCGGGTGGTAACCCTTTTCCCACAACATCTTGTTCCGCCTACCTATAGGCGTCAAACTATCCTTCGCCAAAGTTTTTAACTAAGAATATGAAGAAATAATAAAATAGAAACTCAAAAAATCTTTATTTAATATCTAGTATAACCTTCCCCCAGCAGCTATGACGGCACGTAGTCTATCTCCACTATCTCGCATTGATGCGACAAGGCGTGCGCATAGATCATTCCCTCTAGTCTGATATCATCCCATACCCGAGCACAGCATGATTGTTTCTTTCCATTCCATGAGGGTTTATTTCATGTTGACAGTCCCAGCGTTGAACCTTTAACCTCCATAAATTTTCAATTGGGTTTAAATCAGCAGACCGAGCGGGCCATTGAATGAGTCGAATGTCACGGTGCAGGTTGAACCACGCCATAGTAGCACGGGCCGTGTGTAGGCAATGTGTAGGAATTCTGTTGCAGGATACACTACGCGCACAGTAGGTAGCATCACTTCGTCCAAAAGCGACACATAATTAATCGCAGTAGCCCTATTGTCCACCTTCGAAGAGAAATATTATTTCAGCTTTTTGCTCCTGGGTTAAACTTGCCATTAATAAAAATAGGCATCTTTCTTAAAATTTCACTCTTGTCCAAACGACATTCAAACAATCATATTTTTTAATAAATGTAATTTCAAAAGTTAAGAAATGAGTTTCGTCATCAAAAAGTGATCAATAAATCTCTTTGTTGTTAATCAGTGCGTCATATTGAATAATAACTTTTAAAAGGTAATAAGTAACTTTATATGGCATTTTAGACTAGTCAAAACAGTGTGATATGGAATCTAATTTGAAAACTGGTAAACATTTTCTGACCCCGACCGTACATACCACAGAGTAATAATAGTACTTACATACTTAGTTTTGAGTAAGTAACTGTCTTATGGATCGAATCCTGTTCATTGCTAGGAGTTTATTAGTGTTCTGTCTGTGGACAGAGAAAGTTATTATAATAATTATTCGGGTTTTTATTCATGTAGGTAGGTCTATAATCAATCATTATAATATTTAGAAAAATTTGTTACCTATATTTTTTTTTGCTAAATCCCTTAACACCTACCTGATTACTAATTTTTTGTCGTTTGGGTTGTAAGGTCGACAACCGACAATTCCACGCGCCACAAGCCCTGGTGCCGCCGGCACGCACGCAGCCGCGATACCGGAAGTACAGAAAATATATTTGTCTATGGACTTTTTTTGAGGGATTTTACGGTTCTGGCAACGACGCTTTTTGAACCAATCATGTAAGTGTTGCTATATCAATAAAATGTAGTCTATGACATGAGTTAATCTTTCCCACTCGCACTTCATGTGGTATCAAATAGTGTTGTCTTTTTTATTACTTAGTACTACTAAACGAAAGCGGAATTGACTGACGGCGGCGGACGTTGATTGATTGTTTTGACTGTTCGGTCCAAACAAGGGCGCATTTCGAATCAGAATTTCAGCGCTGTCAGCGATCAGAAAAGCAAAAAAATGTATGGCTGACAGTGATTCGGAACGCAATTACGGGTACTTTAATTGATTTCAGCGCGTCTCGAAACACAGGGCAAAGAGGACGTAATAAAGGGCGCATTTCGAATCAGACTTTCAGAGCTGTCAGCGATCAGAAAAGCAAAAAAAATGTATGATGATTTCAGCGCGTCTCGGAACGCAGGGATAGTTGGGTTAAGCGTCCACTACACTAAAGTAGGATTTTTAATTGAACGGAGTAATTTGACATTAGACAGAAAAATAATGTTGCCAGCTCCATAATCTTAGTGATGTTTTCAGTTCAATTCTAACTCAAGTGAGTTGAATCATTCACACTATTAAATATAAAAAAATGCTTGTTACCCAGCCTATAAACATAGACTTCGTCTACATATCATGCAGTTCGCAATAGTTGGAATCCATCAGAATTGGTGAGTTGGTTTTAGTATTACTGGTAACAACAGTCAGGCTTTTTATGTAGGTAGGTAATAAAAGTAATTAGTGTTTTTTTTTATATTTCTAAGAGATAACTTGCATGAATAAATGACTTCTATCTATCTATCTATTTAGCTTAAGCATACTTACTTTGACATAGACTTAGTTTTACATAATACAAATAAAAAAATGTTTTATCTCCACACCACAAAACTAAGTATGTACATTTCAGCACAGGAGATACAATTTTTGTGGAGGGCTGTTGCCTAAACTAAGTTTAAACCTGTGTTATAGGACATTAGTCCTTCCCCCAGGAGTCCACATTACTTAGTGACCATATCACCAGGGAGCCGTTTCATGAAGCTACAAGTTACAAATTACAAGTACAATTTGATGTACATTGCGTAGACAATGAGGTAAAACGATAAGGGCTTCCAGTTTTGGCGAATTGGCTACGCAATGAATATCAAATTGTAACTTGTTACTAGTAAATTGTTGCTTCGTGAAACGTGGCCCAGATGAGTGATTGAATCATATCTTTTTAGCACAACACTATATTTTTTTCTCAAAAAAGCGGCAACCCACCATATGTCAGATTACTCCGTTCAATTAAAAATCCTACTTTACTCGCGAAGTGGATTGAAGTAAGCCGAGGACGAGAGTATAGAGAGGCACTTCGTGCAACTTCGCTTCGTTTCGGGCTTCACTTTGACACCAATTTGACACTTCGTGTGACTTCGTGGAGGAACTTCGGACTACGAATAAGGAAGCTATGGAAGTGTAATTGTAAACAAAACCCAAGAAAAATATGGCCCCAAATCTCGAGTACTTAAACGAAAAACGTCACTGTAGACAGGCCAATTGGATGCGTTCACGCATCACGTCATATTCCGACAAGCGCGGTGATTGGTTCACGGCATGACGGATAACGGTGATTGGATCGCGTCACTTGTGCAGTGGATGTGTTATGCATTGAGTGTGATAGAACAAGTCAAATTAAAAATTATCGTACTTTTTCATTATTGATATCAATCAGATTGCTTTGTAATTGTTTACTAAAATCACCTTATATATATTATTTAAATGTGTGATTGTTTTACTTACATAGTTACATATATGCTTACTCTAAAAACATATTTCTCCTTCTAAAGCTATCTATCTATTTGCTAATTTTATGTTTGTCAAAATGTTTTCTTATATAATTTAATTTTGATTCGTTTTTATGTTTGCAGATTTTTTATCAGAAGTTCTTTTTATTTTTAATAAGTTTTGGTTTTATATCTATTTTTCTCGCGAGTCTTATGAGTAAACTGATTATTTTAAAATAAGCTTGATTAAAATTTGCAATGTAATGACGACATTTTTGTTATTATAAACAAAAGATACATTTAATTTGACTAGAATACATTTTTTTATGTATTTTTCATTTTTTACCTCTAAAAAGTTTATATTTATAAAAAAATATAAATATATAAATAAACATATATATTACATAAACATATTACATATATATTTAAATTAACTATAGTTATGTTTTATAAAAAAATATATATTTTCATAAAAAATGAGAAAAATCCGGTTTCTCCGGATTCTTACCAAAATCTGTTTTTAAAAATCCAGATTTTAAAAAGAAACGGATTTGCATTTCCTAAAAGAGATTACTTTGTCATTATTTACTAAAATAATCTTATATATGATATTTAAAAGTGTGATTGTGTGCTTGCTTTTGGGAAGAGGCCATTACTCTGTGTCAAACTTCTCACGTTTTCGTATTGTATTTTGTATCCATTAAAATCTTGCCAATCATTTGTTATTTTCGAGTTGGGATTTTACTAACGTTGAAATACAAGTTTGAACTAAGGAGAGACTATATTATTTCGGAGATCCATCCACCATGTGCGATCCTGCTGGCATCGGTTCTCCGTCAAATATGAAGAGATTACTTTGTCATTATTTACTAAAATAATATTATTATTTAAATGTGTGATTGCGTGCCTGTTTTTGGGAAGAGGCCATTACTCTGTGTCAAACTTCTCACGTTTCCGTATTGTATTTTGTATCCATTAAAATCTTGCCAATCATTTGTTCGTAAAATCACAACTTTTTATTTTCGAGTTGTGATTTTACTAACGTTGAAATACAAGTCTGTACTAAGGAGAGACTACATTATTTCGGGGATTCATCCACCATGTGCGATCCTGCTGGCAACGGTTCTCCGTCAAATATAAAGAGATATACAGCGACTCGCGAGGTCTACAGCTCACAGAGCCACTAGTATAGACCTTGTGCTTTTTAAAAGAAAATAACAAAGAAAATTGGCAACTTCAGATGTATGGTTTACTTACATTGTCTTTCACTTTGGGTTATAGAGAAAACTTCATCATATTATGTTAATAATAATGCAGCACAATCAATATAATTTCAAAATTTACTTAGTGGGGTAACTAACGGAAAATAACAGTTTCTATTCAAGATTATTTAAGTAATACTTATTATGGAAATTATTTAAGTATTTTTATAGGATATAAGTATTATGACACTATACCTTAATATAAGCCGTAGACATTTACTGACTATTGCTTGCATAATCCCATCCATCATTATTTTATGTCAAGTATTTAGAATACTGAAAATAAATGTATTTACTTGTGATTTGTTACCCCAGTTTCTTTTTTGCTGGCTTTTTGGGCCTCCTGCACCATTTTACCTCGCCGGAGGTCATTTTATTACCTATGTTTGTCTGAATTATATTGTATTTTTGTATTTTATCGGAAGCGGCAGTCCGTCACACAGTGCGCGACAGACTAAATAGCGCGTGTGTTGCCCTTTTTAAGCCCCGCCTTCTTTGTTGCCCTTTGCGTGGGGCCATTTTTTTAACGGAATGCGACTTCTATAGCTTCCTTATTCGTACTTTTTTTTTTCGTTTTGGCATAATGCATTCGTAGACTTTGGACGAGA
The DNA here is from genome assembly GCA_951230895.1 of Carpatolechia fugitivella. Lineage (NCBI taxonomy): Eukaryota > Metazoa > Arthropoda > Insecta > Lepidoptera > Gelechiidae > Carpatolechia > Carpatolechia fugitivella. The sequence goes on from OX579661.1 coordinate 9,746,667, forward strand.
GTGTAGTGGACGCTTTACTGTGAGCTCTGACAGATAAAAATTTTAAAAAACTTTTTAATATTATTTCTTTTATTTATTTATTAAGTAAAACTACATACTATTTAATGATAAAATAAGAGGTGAGGTTACTTCATTTTTAATTATCAGCTATTATGGTTTTTTAGCTGAATACTATAAAAACAGTTAACGTCGAATGAAGAATTTTGAAGCTGTCAGATCTCATCCTGTCTCAATTATTTTAAGCGCCCACTACACTCTCGTCCGAAGTTCTTCGACGAAGTGTTGAAGTGAAGTTAGTCGAGGTGAGGAGACACACTACACACTCGTAGGACTTCGAAAAAACTCAGTCGCTAGGCAGGCCTTAAAGATGGATGACGTGCAAATTGCAGCTGCCGCTGCTTTGTGCTCTCTTGCTTATTTCAACTTTAGTATAAATACATACTACAAAAAAAAAATAAGAAATGGAGGATTTTTTTTTATCTTTATGTCCCGCATGTTTAGCGTCCCATATAATAGATTCCCCTTGAAATAATTCTAAAAATAAGAGACAGACATAGACGACATGCGCTAACAAAAACTTTTATTAAACTGAAGAAGTCGAGTAATGTAGTGTGACACTTCGTGTTCGAACTTCGGGCCCTTTGACTCGGGTGCAAAAAACCAACACAGAACGGAAGTTGCCCAAAGTGAAGCGAAGTTGCATGAAGTGTCTCTCTAGCGTCCACTACACTACTCGCGAAGTTGATCGAAGTAAGCCGAGGACGAGAGTATAGAGAGGCACTTCGTGCAACTTCGGGCTTCACTTTTACACTAATTTGACACTTCGTGAGACTTCGTCGAAGAACTTCGGACGAGAGTGTAGTGGGCGCTTATACTCTCGTCCTCGGCTTACTTCGATCAACTTCGCGAGTAGTGTAGTGGACGCCTGTGCGCTTCGAGCTGTCAAAATCGTCATGTTGGTGGCATTGAATTCACCCGCCCGGTTACTTCCTCACCTCCTCCTGGCTGGTTTACACGTATTAAGTTGTCAAGTAGCAACTAAATTTTAAGTAAGTGTTTACACGTCATTTTAGTAGTTAAGCTCTTTAGTTAGCCCAAGATGAACGATCAACAGCGAATTCAAATCTGTAATAAATATAATAAATAAAATAATAAAGTATAATAAAATATTTATTTTTATATAATTAATATTATATTATTTTTTATATTATATTATTATTATTTTTAATGATTAATATTAATAATATATTAATCATTAATGTTTTTATACCTATATAATAATATATATTAAAATATATCCAAAAAATAAACACAAAACACTCGCACTTCGCATTTAACTTAAAATTAACTAAATCACGCCTTTCCAAACGTGTCAAGTGACAGGCCACACCCACCAACTTACCCGAAAAATAGAAAAAGTTCTTATCTACTTGTTTACTTGCACACTAAATTTTAACTTGCAACTTACTACTAAATTCGCTGTTTACACGCATTAAGTTGCTTAAAATTTAGTTAACTACTAAACAACTTAATACGTGTAAACCAGCCATCCGACGCCTATCAAAACGGATACCAAGTCTACCAACATGCAAATATTATGAGACGTTGACAGGCGCACAGACAGTTATAAAAATTGGGCCAACTACTGAACTGGCCGTTTGGGTCGCCGTTTGATTTAAAATAGGTACTGGTATAAAAACAGCGATATTTTTTATTTTATTGTGTCTACATTCGTTGCAATGGGTGATCAAGATCATGTGAGTGATGTGGATATGAGTGATGCTGGTATGGTGTTTGATAATCTTACAATTTTAAAGGAATTTAGCAATATCGTTAACAGTGTAAGGTAAGCATTGGCTTGTTGGCTTGAAGTATTTTTAGATGATCAAGACCAAGTGCTTCTGTAGATATCTACCATAATAGTAAATCGTAACTCTTTATTATTGCAGCACGGAAGATTTCCTTGAGACAGTGCCAAAGGCAAAGCTTACTACCAGCAAGCGAATCAAATGGGTTCCAACCTTTAACTGTTTGAAGCAAGGAATGCTTAGCGAAATAACGCAGGAAATGAATGAAATGTGGAAGAACGAAAACATGTCACAGAGATTGGAAATTCTCGAAAAACAAAAAGAGAAATTCTGTGAAATTAATACAGAGCAAACATGGTTAGTTCAATACTTACTTTAAACTTCTTACTCACTTCAAAACTGTTTACCCATTCTTAAGAAAAAACTATTAGCTCAGTATGTAAAATATATGTTGCATAATAAGTTTACTTAATAAAACATAGATGAGCGCAATCCCCGGTGAAGTAGCCAAATTACAGAGTAGTTGTGTAGCAGAATTTATGTAAATTTGTTAATCTTTTTCTTAGTGAATATAAAAAAAACTTAATTTTCCTGAATTAAATACCTACAATGTCCATTAAAATAACAATTCTTCTGTGACTCTAATCTCATAGTGTATGGCCACAGATAAAAAAGCATAAGATTTGAGTGTAGCTTGCATAAGCTACAGCAATTATTTTAATTGCATTGTACCTACCTAGAAAGTATTTCAATCTACACTTTTCTTTTACAGGAGACCACAGCTTGGTGATGTTAAAGCTCAGCTTAAAGCTAATGACATGGCTAGTTTACAGAAACAAAAGGTGTTGCTCGAATCTTTAGCAAAGGAATATGAGAACAGAGTTAACCGATTGAAAAAGACCCTCACAGCTAAAAGAGGATATCTCAAAGCTTTACAAATGGATATCCAAAAATATCAAAAGAAAAATGATGACTGTATGTTTCATATTAACACTATGATTAACAATCATAAGGATCTCACAGATATCATATCGCCTGAAATAGATTTAGATACTAGTAATTGGGATGCAAGGATCAAAACTTTGTGAACAATAATACTTTGGTAAATATTTGAATAAAATTTATATTTCAGAAAATTGTACACACCTGAGAAAAGTACAACAAAATTAATAACTGTAATTAACTGTTAATGCTAAGTGAAGTTAAAAATAGAAAGTGTTAACTGTAAATCACAAGACTTAAATTATTCTGCGAACATTTATAATAGGTAGAGTCATAATAATAGAACAGAGATTTATAAATTCAAAAATAGCTATAATTGATATATTAATTCTTGAAGTTGATGAAATATAAGCTCAATAATTTGACAAATTATAAAGTATTCAGACAAAAGTTTGGTATCTACTATACACTTCCTAAATCTATAACAGAATCAAAATGTAATGTTAAATGCAAATCTAGACAAAATAAAATGAATACAATCCTCTTACTAAATAGTAGTATTTATTAATGAAATTATTTGATATTGTTAAACATAGCTAAAATTAAAATTGTACAATGCAAAATTTGCATATTTTATATTTAATAATAATAGCAATTGCACTATTGTTGCGAGGACTAAACAGCTTCTCTAACACTTTTTTTAAATTATATCATTTATTTTTTATACTTCCTACATTATAATTGTGAAGACAAAGCCTCGAAATAAGGAGATCATGCCAATATTTAAAATAACAATTTTCTAGTGCTATTTAATTTTAATACTGAGTGCAAAATAATTTCACTGGGCAATATCGTTTTCCAGACATTGGGATTATATAATGTTTAGATCAAAATAAACTTACAGCTACCACATATTATAGGGATAGACAAAGGTACTAATCATGTCTTAGGCCACTCCACAAAAATAATAATGTTTAACAAAATAAATAACCTACACTATGAAGGTGATGGACGATAAAAAATTCTTTAAAAGCAATCATTCTGATTCAAAATAGAATTTTAAATAACCAATAGTCATCACTTATACCGACCTATACATACTTTACATTTATAGGCACATTTGTTACAGAATAAACAAAGCGAATGTGCTTTCGATCCACTACAACTTAATAAATATCAATACGAAAACGTAACGACGCTTTGTGTCCAATGCCCGCATCTTTAAGATTGCTTGCCACCTCAAACTCTTCAAATAACATAACAATTTGACTACAGTACCTATCAAACAGGTCTCGACAATAACAGGGTATAATTCAATCTAGGGACTGCGTTATTATCGGGGATCGATAAAGCAAGTCACGAGGCGTCGCCGAACACGTCATATCCCCACCCATGTAGAATTACATGGATTCTTTCGTAGAAATAATTCATAAATTAATATCACTCTCAATAACTATAAAATTATAAATAAGAAGGCACAAGCAATTGATAAAAAAAATTTAACAACATGACAAGTATTCGGCTATGTCTCATGACCTATTAACACATAATAATAATTATAATACATGATAATTATTTGTAGCATTCGTCTCACTGTGCAGCACACTGGATCCCAAACGTCAGTTATTTCTTTTTAGGTGGTGATCGTTGCGGCGTGGCGGGCCTCCCACTATTTATGCCGTTGTACTGATACTTAGCTTTCTTTTCGGATGGTTTTAATATCTGTAAAACAATTCATCAAACATAGTAGCGAATTGCATAAAATCCTTCGGACTTGATTTGATGTGAATTATGATAAAATGATTGTGAATTTTGTGACTACTATCGAAAAAAATGTAACTGAATCAGTTATAAAGTAATAAATAAACTCAAACCTTAGATTTGCAATTGCAACTAATAGAATCTTAGGCGGAACTATTAATAATAGATATAACATGTAGAAATAAATAGTTTTATTTGCAAGTATTCCACTAAAAAACGTTTGATATAAGAACCACAAAGTTCTAAAAATATAATTTTAGTATTGGAACATGTAACTGGTTGTGGAAAATTAGACTCAATAAAAATGCACAACTTCACATCTTGGAACTGTTTATGCCATTGTGCTGATGTTTTGTCTTTTTTTCAGACGGCTTTAGTATCTGAAAATAAAATTATTATGTTACTAAAACCTTTTCAGTACTAACTGGCTGAAAGTTATATTATAATTGCATAAAATAATAAGTAGGTACTTACAAAATGATGCTAAATCTATAACAAATACTATTAAACAATATGTGAAAATTTATAATAACTGAATCAATCAATAAATCAGCCTATTGGTAATTCAGTTTACATGTGTACAATATTTAATCAACAATGAATATAATATTATGAGGTGAATACGAAACTAAACTATTATTTCAGCCAAACAGAACTAAAGACTAAAGTAATCCTTATTGCTTCTAGTGTAAATTGTAAAGTTCCAAGATGAAATGTAGGCATAAAATAGGAGTAGGAGTAAAATACAAAAGGTACCAATTTTACAAGATCAACAAATAAGTTACCTGGAAGGAGCACATGAGCGTTTCGTCCACAGACATCATGCCGCCCGCGTTGTCAAACTCGCCACAATAATTTGGCGCAGAGAACAGCGTAACCAGCTGACGCTTAGCAAAGAACTCGTAGCCGTCCTCTACAACCTATTAACAATATTGAGAATAAAATAAAGTAGAAAACCCATATGGGGAACAATATACTGTTGTGCAAACAAGTGTGTAGAATGATAAATAGGAACTGATATGGAAGAGTACAAATGTTTGCAGTTGTTTCGTTTCATTATCAGTTTAGTAAGAAATGAGCGCATTTTAAGTCAGAATAGTATGATTTTATTAGTTTACCTGATGAGCTCTACAAATCAAGTCTAAGTCATGTCGATTCAAGAACTTGCTGACGACATCAGGACCAAATGTGAATGACACACCGCGATCATTTTCGCCCCAGCCCTGGACATCTTTGTCTGGATCAGACCACAGCAAATCACAGAGCAAACCTGTGACAAAAAAGAATAAATTGCAGAAACTAAACTAGCAATTTAGATGAATAACATAGCAAAAAAGGGGGCATGCCTGGTTTGGGCGAGTGGATGAAAAAGGAAAATAAAGTGCCAACGAATCTTAAAATGTGTAGATTAGTTACCTGTATCAGGGACATCAGTAGGTCTCATTATCCGTCTAATTTGCTCCATGCCCTGCAAATCTGGTGAAAGGCCTCCATGGCAGCAGAATATTTTCTCATCAATGATAGCAGCAATTGGCAGGCAGTTGAAACAATCAGTGAATGTCTTCCACAACTTTATATTGTATCGGCGCTTGCACTCATCATAAAATCCTGCATATGTAATGAAGCCACAAGATCACACTAATTACAAAAGAACAAAATGTTAACAAGGGGACAAAAGTAGTTAAATACAATGCTTACCGTAAATACGATTAATACTGGCGCACTCATGATTTCCTCGCAGGAGGAAGAAGTTTTCAGGATATTTGATTTTATAAGCCAGCAAAAGACAAATGGTCTCCAGGGATTGCTTGCCACGATCAACATAATCACCAAGGAAAAGATAGTTAGCCTCTGGTGGAAACCCACCATATTCAAAGAGACGTAGTAAATCTGTGTACTGGCCATGAATGTCACCTGCAATAGTTATTACATAATTAATTGGAGACAAGGTTACAAAAACCTAAGGGTATATTAAATTATTCTGTACATAATGAATAACATTGTCAATGATAAACACTAAGGGTTTTTGAACCTAATAAGTAGATTAGCAAGGTAAATTCAGTCTGATTATAAAATTAAAGTACAGGGTTGACCAGTGATAGGCTAGAAGACAAATATGACCGACGGTGTGACCTAAATCTACTTTAAATTAATATAGATGATTCTTACCACAAATTTTAAGTGGTGCTTCCAGCTCCAGCAGTATGGGCTGCTGTAAGAATATCTCCCTGGATTTTGTGCAGAGGCCTCGGACCTCTGACTCCGACATCTGCACTGTTTTTCCTGGCCGGCATCCTCTGACTGCATGACAACAAAATTATTTTAGCAAACAAAAAAACAATTGCAACACAATATGCCCATATCAGTGGTAAGTAATTCCAGAAGAAAATAATTCTTGTATGGACACAGTAAAGTAATTCAGAAATAAAGGAAGATGAAATGTGAAATTTTTTCAGAAGAAATAACATGCTAACTGCTTTCACAAAATACAATTCCTAGCAAACATACCAAGTAGTCAAATATCTAAATAAAGCAAATAAATAATGACAAAAAGATAAAGAAAATTACTTCATAACATGCCAGGGGATTCAATTTATTAGAACAATAGTGCAATGTTTATACATTTGATCATGTCCAACATTCATCAACAGGTTGAACAATGACTTTATTATCTGATGGAACAGTATTCTGCTATGAGTACCAACTAAGAATAGTTTCTGGTAGGTCTCGTAAACATGAGACTATTTTGAGGAAGTACACACTGCAAAATCATTAGTAGTTACTATGTAGGTACACAGGACCATTTCATAAGTACATTGTGTGGGCCAAACAGAATGATCTTAAGATGTATTAGGGAACCAAGGGGATTCACCAATATGAATAATTAATGATGACATTCAATGACTGCAAAACAAAGTAGATAAGAATCTAGCTCGATACATTGGCAATAATTTTGGTGGTAATCATACATTCTCCCGAAAAGATGTCTTTCAATTTCCCTTTCCGTCTTGCTGTTTCCTGCTGCAGCCTGTATACTGGTGTAAGCCATCAAAAAGCAGCACAATAAAGTAAAATAAACACGTTTTAAACCAAATGAGTCCGATTAGAAGGCAACTAAAGCCAAGCTTAGGAACCATGCTGTGGAATCCGATCTGACATCATTTTCTCTAAGGCATTGCATTGGTCGCTACAGTAATCTACTGCGGATTCCATTTCAATGACAAAATTTGTCATCTGCAAGTCTCAGAAATAGCGAATATCGGAAGAATTAGATAAGAATTGAGAACAATCGATTTATTTATGAGTTTGACATTTCGATTCCTACACATTCATTAATAATTACGCAACTAGAAACCGAAGGATCATGAATAAATTTGTTCAGATTGATGATCATGAGGCTTAACATGTTAACTGTACATTATTACAGAGAAAAGGGAATCTTTACCTTCTAAAAGCCTGTGAATTAGACTGTCAACATTGAGTTCGTCAGCCATATTTATTACTACTCGAACAATTTACGTCAAAAACTTCATGGATCTTCACTTTACCACACTATAGCAGAGCCCGTATTTAGTTTTGTTGAATGTTCTTTAAACTAATAGTCGAAATAAATAACAATATTTATAACTTTCACATGCAAAATAAATCGCACAAATATTGGACTGAATTACAGATGCCGACGAGAGTGTATTTTTTTCTTTTTTCCGCTACATACGGCAAAGCCTAGACAGGCAATGCACGAGGGCACAGAACAGACAAAATACGGAAATATGGCACGAATTCTATTTATCCTTTTCACACTTAGTAAAAATTTGTACTTGCCTCTCTTTTTCAGAGACTAAGTAAGTTGGGCTGTGAATATTTCCCCTTATGCCCAGCAACCCAACTTCTCCACAACAAGTTTGCATAGACAACCGGAAATTAGCAAAGAGTTTTATTTTTCTGTTCAGTGTTGCCACCAGTATAAACTTTGACCTTTTACCATAGACAAGTTTCACTGGGACAAAATGTCGCTGATTTTGATTGTCAAGTTATTTTCTCATCGTAATGTGGCGTTCTGGCGCATAGTATGTATGAAACACAGAGGTTTGGAGTGTGCGTTCTATTTTATTTTAGACAAGACTTGACGGCTATTTGAAAAAACTGAATGGCTTTTTGTTCGACTTCGGTATATTATTGCCTCGGTTTTTCGTAAACAACAGGAACAAAACATCGCGAAAATCCAATGTAGTGGGTGGAAAATCACCTTTGTCGCGAGTGAAAAGCATACGGATTGATTCTCGGTCAAACATGAGTGCCTCCGGGAGCCGACCGACAGACGAGAAAATGGAAAGTGAACAAACCGACAGCAGCGGCGAGATTAGTAGTTCCTCGGACAGTTCTAGCGGCAGTTCTGAGGCCGAGGAGGAGCCGATGGAGCCAGTCCGCATCCTCGGTCACACCCTCGAACTGCCGCAGGAGCTTTGTGAAGATTACGGCGTATTCAAGGAGTTCTTCTCTATGAGAACCTGGGATGCTATAAGTGACGAAAACAAGAATGTACTGAAGCAGTACTTACCGAAATTCCGAGAGAATGACGAGGAGGAGAAAGAGAAGACTATAAAAATGTTGTTCAATCATGAGCCCTTTCATTTTACATCTCCATTTGATAATTTTTTCAATAATTTGAGGCAGGGCAACTATAGGCCAGACATATCTAGAATGCGGAAATTTTTAATGAGGGCCAGGGCCAAGCAACAAAAACATAGGGTAATTTTTTATACCTTAGTAAGATTTTATGTCCTATATGTGTGTAAAACTGTATTATTTATTTTCCAGATAAAGTCTTACTATGCCAAACTGTTGCCAGAAGTGCTTATATCTCGTGAGCGGCTATTGGCCGTAGCCAAAGGGGCTCCTCCTGGCTCTATTCCTCCCCTCCCTCCGTTGCCACCAAGGCGGTCTTCTAGAGATGGATACACAACTGTTTATAGTCGAGTCAAACACAGATATTTTGAAGAACTGGCAGCTATAAGGAGTGAAATAGGTTGTGATGAATCTGACGATGATAACTATCCTGATGGTCCACCGGAACAGTTTACTAAGAAAAAGAAACAATCTGCTGCTGGTCAGGTATAAACATATTTTCTTTTTCCTTCAACTTTTATTATATAAGTAACACTAGAAATATTAAAGTTGAATCTTGAACTTTGCAGAATACAGAAGGCAATGTGTCAAGTACCCTTGGTGCCAGAGGTTCATCCAATGCAAACTCCTTGGCCTGTCTGAAGAACATACTTGCTATCCACAGAGCAAGAAGACAGTACAGAAAGGTACATATTTTAAGAAATTTATTAACTTGATACATCTGTTACTAACAGATACTTATTGGTAGATTAAAGTATTTGTCCCCTCTTGGCTTTCAGAACCACCCAGAATTAAATACTACAGGGATCACTCTAGAAGATATAAAGCAAAGAGTTGCTTTGGTCAATGGGGCAAAAAAACTCATGTTTGGGGGAGCGAAAAATGATGGGCCTAAACTCAAAAGAGGACCAAAACCTAAAGACCCAAGTCTAAAAGCAAGCAAGTCCTTGGAAGGAAAAGGTGGTAAAAAGAAAGAGGAAGTAGTTGCTCCTCAAGAGACTGTTGAGAATAGACCTCTATTGCCTAATATAAAGATCAAATGTGAGCAAGAAGAGTCAGATTCAGAAGCCTCATCTTTCGTAGACCCCATCACAAGTCCCAAACAAAATAAGAGGCCATTTGACCAGGTGGAGGTGAAGCAAGAAGTTATTGATCCTAAATATCCTAATGTGCCAAAGTTAGTATGTTTTTCATTAGCTTGAGATTTGTTCATGATTTATGTGTTGTTCTTTTTTGTCTTAAAGCAGCTTTACACTTTGTAATAATACACCGACCACCATACTCTTTTTTATCAAAGAGCTAGAAAAATACCTGTAGTAAGCCAAGAGTGATACTAAAATAATGAATCCCTACTTCTAATATTATTATTACTGGAGAATAATCTTATTTTTTATCCTCTTTGCATATATAATATGCTATACAGATTACACTTGTATGTTGGAGATGCAAAGTCGTACTGCGTATAGATAAGCTGATTATAATTATTATAATTATTTAGATATTTTTTTAAGTTTATCTATACATTTTGCATTTTTTTAAAGTATAAGCAATGATCATCTTATTTTTAGAGCTGTCAAAATATCTTTGCATAATTTTTAAGTTATCTTTCATTAATTCAAAACATCATTCTTTCATCTCTTTTTTCTTTTATTATATCACTCATAGAAAAGAAAAAGTCATTGACCATTATAACGTGATTTCTCGAATCGGGGCTAATTAAAACTATATTACTAACTTATAGTACATTATAGTTAAAAATATGCAAACATAATCTTGTTCTCTCTTCCAGTAACAACTACAATGACCCTCAGCTAGAGAGTATAATAAAACAGGAACCTCTTGACCAGCCATTGTCACAGAATGCTGCCAGAGTTGTCCAACCTGTGCCCATTAAGTTGGAAGACTTAGATGGAATTGGTAATATTTGTTATTTGATTTTCTATTCTACAATCCAATGCATTACTGTATGTACTCTATTATCACCATTGATTTAATTAATTATTGTCACTCAAAAGGTATAGTTCTCCGAAAGAGCGAATAAAACGCGATCGCCAAAGCTTGTATATGTCGAAGTGTTGTGGTTTTCTCGACATCTTCGAAAGATATAAGATAAAAAAATATAATTTCCCATTGATGGACAAACCTACTATGACATTTGAATAGAGTTCATAAAAGACATCGAAATACATTATCTTAATGAATAATTTTGCTTTCTCAACTGGTGATGATGACACGTCGTCGTCGTACGTAAAACATCACCTTTTCATTCACCTTTTCATTCACTGTTTCTCCAGACATGATGGCGCTCCCGGTAGAAATAGCCGACGATTCGGGTGAGGTGTTGCATGTGAGCAAAGAGGACGCGCTGTTGGACCCTGATGAAGCGTTGACGGAGACCACGCATGCCAACTTCCTTTCCCTAGTGCGCGCGTTGTTCCCCGCGCGCGCCGCTCACCGCGCTTCCAAGCAGCAGCTGCACGCGCGGCTAGCCGCCGTCATGCGATCACCGATAGCGCCACTCAACACCTGGTATAGCTGTGAGTATGTTGATGGTTTCAGCAAAAATAAATTCAATATTAAAGCTAACATAAAAAGACTGGTTTTACTCGTATTTTGTATCAAAAGTCTGTAATCGTCCTGTGTGTAATCGTTCTTTAGCCACATAAATGGTTTTTAATTCCAATCGATATGCCAATAGCTATTGTTACTTGACACTGACCATAGAAGTATAAAAATACATACATAGATATCATTATCTAACATTCAATCAATATCTTTTAGTGGTAGACGATTGGTGTTCCGAGCTGGACTCCGCCCTAAGATTCTTAGCAGGCGAGCGCGGGCCGCACCCGGATGACTTCGTGCCGTATCTGCAGTTCATGCCAGAGAGCCAAGTCTACCAGTGGATAGGTGCGGGTCGGGACGGCGACGCCATCTTGGGTCGTATCTGCGAACGATGGCTACACGCAGCCACGCCTCCCGCGCCGCCGCCGCCTTCGGAACCGCCGCCTCCCAGGTTAGTTCATTATTCAGTCAGTAGTGGGTCAGTTCATGCCAGAGAGCCAGGCCGTGCGGGTCGGGACGGCGACGCCATCTTGAGTCGTATCTGCGAACGATGGCTACACGCAGCCACGCCTCTTGCCCCGCCGCCACCTTCGGAACCGCCGCCTCCCACGTTAGTTCATTATTCAGTCAGTAGTTGGTCAGTTCATGCCAGAGAGCCAGGCCTACCAGTGGATAGGCGCGGGTCGGGACGGCGACGCCATGTTGGGTCGTATCTGCGAACGATGGCTACACGCAGGCACGCCTCCCGCGCCGCCGCCGCCTTCGGAACCGCCGCCTCCCAAGCAAGTTGATTCTTAGTGGATCATTTCATGCCAGAGAGCCAGGCCTACCAGTGGATTGGTACAGGACAAAAAAACGATCCTTCCATACAGGACGGCATGGCCAGCTGATCGATTTACTATAGGAAATGCAATATTTTTATATACTTCATAGAGAAAGTGGTTCAGTTTCGTCGACTAAACTAAATCGTAAAGAGAAGAACGAATTAAATTTCATTGGGTATTGTCGTCACTATGCTAAGACAAATTTAATTTCGTAAGCAGCTTGAAAATTCCGATAAGACCAGTTGATCAGGCCATTGGATCACAATCCATCCATCCTGTATTAATTTTACTGCCCACAACAAAATTTTCAACATACAACTCTGTCGTCCTACTGCCACTGCTCGTGCCATCTGTTGGAAAACTTTTGGACCATGATAAACTATATAAGAAATTTTAATTTCTGCCATTTTTATTTAATAAACTATATGAAAGAATAAAAAAAGTAAATAGCAAATAAAAAAAAACATGAACAAAATAAAAAAAAATATCTGTCGAGATTCGAACTCAAGACCCAAAAATCAAACAGATATTGTAGAGTTGCGGTTTCCCAACTGAGCTATTATTCTAGCGACGCCGACGAAATTACCTGTCTATTTATTAATTAAATGATATGGTGGAACAAGAAATCCTGTTTTATTAAAAATTAAACCTAGCTAGATCGATTTATCGCCCCCAAAAGTCCGAATATGATAAATTTCATTGAAATCGTTGCAGCCGTTTCCGAGATTCTTAATTATATATAGATATATACAAGAATTGCTCGTTTAAAGTATTAAAATAGATAGATAGTATAGGTACACAGTATAGGTCCTAACTATATACTGTGACTTAACCGCATCTTCGATCTTTGAATTTGTGGTTGTGTATTAAATCAGGTACCCTACATCATGGGTGGTGCGGTCGCCGACCAGCGCCGAGATCGCCGAGTTCCGAGCTCAAGAGAGGAAGCGGTTCACCGCCGCTGCCAAACCTTACACCTACGTGCAGCATGGGTATGTATTCCTATGATGTGATAACGTTGGTGATATGATAACTGAAACACAGGTTTATTTTAGCGACTATCTAATGATCAGTCCTTATCATCACTTATATTTTGTACAACCTGACTCTTTAAATAAATATGTTATTATTATATTAGCTTCGTTGACCAAAGTCAAAGTCAAAGTCAAAATCATTTATTTCCATAGGATGTTATTAAATCACTTAGATCCGTCATTACATTTTTTGGGTGAGTTCACTAACACAATGGCGGAATCTGTGGAGAAGAGCTCACCATTCACAGTGTTGGCTTGGATTTTCAGAGATTCAACCTCGGAATATTTTATTGTTCAACCCTTGTCAGAGATGAACAAAATAAAATATTCATTGCTTTGATGAAAAAATATTAGTGATGTATTTTTTCTGCTAGAGACTATAATAACAAATATGGAAATAACGACATCCTAATAAACAAATATGAAAATATGATATAACTCCTACACACTATGCCGCTGATTTTTAGCGAGCCGACCAATGCAATGTAATTAAATGCGATTTTTTTCTTAAAAAATTATCCACATTTTTTGTTTAAAATAATGTCCGAACAGTTACCGATCAGTGGTGGGTCCGTGTGCGCGGGCGTCGATTTCGTGTGCCGGCAACGCCGCACTGTTAGTGGCCGACCGACCCCGACACGCGAACTTCGTGGCTCTAGTGAGGGACGCAGTGGCCCGCCTGCCCAACGGAGAGGGATCTAGGCACGATGTCGTCACTTTGCTCAAGTAAGTGTATCCTAAATATGCAGCTAATGTCCGCGTCGGCTATATTATCATTTTTGTATACCTATACTATACATAGCAATTTGGTCAGTTAGGAAGAAAAACAGTAAGTATGTTCACAGTATTTCTTTTCTTTTTCAGAAATCCATAAGTGAATTTTCTGAAATAACAGTTTTAGATTATTATTTCAGCAGGCGGACTGTTCCCTTTCTGTGATTTCAATTCTTATCTTTATAAATAATTTAACTAACATAAATAAAATATGCGAAAACCTTAAGAAGGACAATGCTATATAGCATTAAGTTCGCCTTTGTACACCCCTTTTTTGGTGCAATAAAGTATATATCAATCAATCAAGAAGGTAGGTATGAAATCTTCATTAGGTTGAAGAAGACAGGTAGCTGTTTTGAATCCGACATTATCTATGTTACAGGATGTCTCAGTGGCTATCTCCACACACAGAGCAGGCGTTACTGGCAGCAGTGTCGACCGCCTTGGACCGGATGAACGCGGTCAAGCGCGAGCCGCTCGTCAAGTACGACGCGAGCGCCGCGCTCTGGATCTACCTGCACAGGCACAGGTGCGTTTGTTTATTTAGTTTATTAGGCTCACATAACAATTTACTGTCACAACAAGATGACAAGCAAGCAGTTTCTTAAAACTAGACTCTTAAACATGTGTGCACAGCCAGTTTTTAATATTAAGCTTAACCGAGGGTTAGTGTGTTAGTGTACAAGTATCTTATGGTTATGTTAGAAAGTAAAAAGTATTTTAAATAATTAAAGTGAATTTTTTAGATTACCAAGAAAACAACTGTAAACAACGTTTTTATATTTAGATTTTCTAGATTCAAAGATGTTAAGGGAAGGATTAACAGCAACAGTGTCGTTATACAACGTGTTACAAAAAATACCAAAAAAAAAAAAGAATATTTTTATCAAAAGCATTTACTTAAAGTTTTCCCATCTCTAGTGATCAGCTGTGTTAAAGAATATTTGGACCAGATATGTAATTTTAGGTATATGTGCCTATTTTTACCGTTATGGTTAAAAATGTTTACGTACTACTTGTACCATAACATCCACATTAGAACAATTAATTTCAAAATGAAAAAACTACAAATAAATAAAAAAAGCTTTGTTAAATAATTGTTATGAAATAATAAATTAATGAAATAATGAACTAAATTTTTCAAAATAATATTTATGTATACGTAAACAAGATAATTAAGGCAAAAAAAAGGAAATGTAACAATTTGTTGTAGGTTGTTAACAATATTCTCTTCTATTATTAAGTTATATCTAAGTGTATGGTTATGATTGTAGTAACAGTTATTAAATGTAAATAATTCAAGTACTATTTTTGTAAAGGAGGTAGTTGAGGATTGTTTTGTCTATAAAAGCGCTTGGCAGCCGCTGCGCGAGCTCAGTATTATTGTGGCAGCTGTCGTGAGAAGTTAAGTTGAGTGAAAGTGTACTTTTCAGTAAATATATATATATATAATTATTATTCAGTACGAGTTTGATTCCAATTTATCATATCAGAATTGGGATCGACAAAAAAAAAAAAAAGTGTATACACGCCTACAAAGGTCAAAAAGCTTCAGGTCATGGACGATGAAATGGATGATGACATAGAGCGGAGTCCTATATTACCAATACACCCGTCTTCATCTAAAACTACTCAAAGAAAGATAAACCACGATCGCAGTAGAAGTCCACGGCGGCGCATTGACCTTGAACATGCTTCACTTGATGATATGACTGAATCACATCGTGATCGTCAGCGCAGCATAGAACATGACGACCGAAGTTGTTATTCAATAAAAAGAAGAGTTGTAAATACACCACGGCGTAGTTCTCATTCTAGAGAATCGCACAGTCGCAGCTTACGTTATGAGGACCAGCATGAACGTGCTCAAAGTCGTAGCGGATATAGAAAATTACGAGAGTTAGAAGAAGATTTGGAAGTGGAACGGCGTAGTGCTCATTCCAGGGAATCGCGCAGTCGCAGCCCACGTTATGAGGACCAGCGTGAACGAGCTCAAAGCCGTAGCAGATATAGAAAATTACGAGAGTTAGAAGAAGATTTGGAAGTGGAAAAGCAGAGATTGGAAGTTGTAAGGAGTCAGCTAACCAAGGAACGTGAAAGACAAGATTTGGCAAATCAACAGCGTGGTGAGTCCACAGAAAGATGTCGCCAGTATACCAATGAAAAATCGATGGATTGTACATACACGGAAAGTCAGCGATTACGCGATTTGCAGGAAAGAGAACGTCGACATGCATCTAGAAGTCGGCCCAGGTATGAACCAACATCATCATTTTTTGAGGAAATGTTTAAGTTTTTTAGGGATCGGTCTGGTGAACAACGTGATAATTTTTCAGTCCTAAACAATAATGTTATACCCGAATTTGATCCCCTTTCTAAAGAACAAACTATTAGCGTGTGGTTGAACAAGGTAGACGAATGCATGGAAATATATGGTTGGAGTGATCGACAGACCATGCATTATGCGTTGCAGAAACTTGTAGGTCAAGCAAAAATATGGTACCAAGGCCTCCCTTCCCTTAAGCGGACATGGTCTGAGTGGAAGGAACTATTAACGGAATCATTTCCAGCCACGGAAAATTATGCAGAGCAATTGACCGAAATGCTGAACAAGAGGGTTCGTCAAGGTGAGTCTTTAGAACTAAGTCCAGGATTTAATGATCCAAACAACAAATACAAAATCTTAATAAAGATTAATAATGAGCCTATATTGTGCCAAGTTGATCTGGGCAGCGAAACCACTTTAATTCGTGAAAGTGATGCCAAAAAGATAGGAATCAACTGGCAGACTGTTACCGGTCCTTTACTACGGGGACTTGGAAACGTGCCCTACTTACCAAGAGGGAAAACGTTAATAACAGTCGAGGTTCAAGGCATTGCTGAACAAAAAGTGGAAGCTTTTGTTGTAGACGATTGCTTGATCAATTACCCTGTGTTGCTTGGACACAGTTTTACTGAGAGGCCTAATATCCGTATTACTAAAACTGCTACAGATCTGCTCTTTGAGAAAGTTGACCCCATCAAAGATGAGAAACTTATGTTAATATCTAAAAGTGAACACAATATTAGTCCAGGAGAAATGATACTGATCTCAGTTAAAACTGAGACAATGCACAATGGAAGCATTTATGTTGGAGGAACGGTCCGTGGGCAAGAAGGCTTTGAATACTATTTACTACCGGGTGAGTATGAAATCAAACAAGGAGAGTCTTCTGTTTTGGTACAAAACTTAAGCCAACATCCAGTTAGTCTGCCAAAAGACTGCCTTATCACACGAGCACGATATTTGGGTGCAACTAAAAATATAATGAGTATCACTTCTATACAAACTGTGCAACCCAAACCAACGCTGAAATGTGGTGAACAGCTGGCTAGTTGTGACAAGCAAAAACTGGAAGCTCTTGTAGAAAAGTATAAAAGGTGCTTTTCGTCAGGCTTACATGATCTGGGGTATACTACTGTAACTGAAATGGTGATTCAGTTGAAAGATAGTGAACCGGTTGTGTATCGACCTTACAGATTATCATTCTCTGAGAGGGAGCGAGTTCAAGGTATGATCAAAGATATGATTGAGTGCGGAATCGTTCGCGAGTCGCATTCACCATATGCTAGTCCTATAGTGATGGTTGATAAGAAGTCGGGTGATAAACGACTTTGTGTTGACTACCGCGCACTCAATCGAAAAACAAAAAGAGACCATTATCCTCTCCCTATTATCGACGATTTGTTGGATCAGTTGTCTGGTAATACAGTATTTTGTACCCTGGATCTGGCATCGGGTTACCACCAAATCCCAATAGCCGAGGAGTCAATTGAAAAAACTTCGTTTGTCACACCCGATGGGCAATACGAGTATACTCGTATGTCCTTTGGGTTGGCCAACGCTCCAGCCGTTTTCCAGCGCACTATACACAAAATTTTAGATAAAGCTAAACTAAAATACGTTATTGTATATATGGACGATATATTAATACCATCACGATCCATAGCTGAAGGTTTGACTCGCCTTGAAGAAGTCTTTAAAGCTCTCCAGGACAGCGGTCTTACCTTAAAAATGGAAAAGTGCAATTTTTTTCAGGAAAAAATAGATTTTCTCGGATTTGAGATAACTGGACAAGGGATCAAGCCAGGCGCTAAAAAAATTGAGGCTGTTGCTAGTTTTCCTGCTCCCAGTAACCAACATGACGTGAGAAGATTCATCGGATTGGCAAGTTTTTTTTAGACGTTTTATTAAAAACTTTGCCTTGATTGCAAGACCGATGACTGCTCTTCTCAGAAAGGATATATCGTGGAAATGGACTGACACTGAAGCGGAAGCTTTTAACACTTTAAAGAAAAAGTTAATAGAGAGACCTGTTCTTGCTCTGTATAATCACGCGGCGGAAACGCAGCTGCATACGGATGCGAGCAAACTAGGCCTAGCCGGAATTTTATTGCAGCGGACTGGAACTGAACCATGGCAGCCAATCGCCTATTATAGCCGACAAACTACAAGTGATGAACAGAAGCTTCATTCCTTTGAGCTTGAAACTCTGGCGGTGGTAAGTGCTCTTAGTAAATTCCGCATGTATTTACTCGGCATTAAATTCACCATCGTTACTGATTGCAATGCATTAAGAACTACTTTCACAAAGCGAGATTTAGTGGCTCGAATCTCTAGATGGTGGATTCAGTTCCTTGAGTATGACTGCGACATTGAGTACCGCCCGGGTGATAAAATGGCTCACGTGGACGCGTTGAGCAGAAGTCCCATTGAAACAGAATCTGATCAAGTCACACATACATTAGATGTACTGTCCATAAAATTAGACGACTGGATCTCAACAGTTCAAACAGCAGATCCAGAAATAAAGCGCATGAAAGAAATTTTGGAGGATCCAGAAACCGCAAAAATAGCTTCAGTAAGAAAAGATTTTAAAATACAAAATAGTCGTGTCTACCGGTGCATTGATGAAAACACTTTGAGATGGGTAGTTCCAAGAGGAGTTCGTTGGCAGGTATTGAAAGCAAATCATGACGATGTAGGGCATTTTGGTTTTGAAAAGACACTTGAAAGAATTCGCGCGTATTTCTGGTTTCCCAAAATGCGAAAATTCGTAAAAAAATATGTAGCTGCCTGCCTCGAATGTGCTCACCACAAAGTACCTGCTGGAGCAAAAGAAGGTTTTTTGCACCCTATACCCAAGGTGGAGGCCCCGTTTCACACCCTACACGCAGACCACTTGGGTCCATTTACTCGAAGTAAACGTAAGAACACCTATTTATTGGTAACTGTTGATTCTTTTACCAAATATGTACACCTATCTCCTGTGCGTAGCACAAAATCTAAAGAAAGCATAAAAGCTTTCAAACATTTGTTTAGTTTTTTTGGCACGCCTACACGACTTATAACAGACAGGGGAACAAGTTTTACTAGTAAAAAGTTTAAACACTTCGTGAACTCGTTAGGGATCAAGCATATCCTAAACTCGGTAGCTACACCTCGAGCGAATGGTCAGGTTGAGCGCTCCAACCGCACCATATTATCCGCGCTCAGTACTATGACCCATGGTAAGAATCCACATACTTGGGATGAGTATGTACAGGATGTACAACTGGGTATCAATACCACAGTTCACGAAGTAACTAAAAAGACTCCTACTGAATTGTTGTTCGGTAGGAAAGTCACTAACCCTACTCAAGGGATACTTAATGATGTAATAGAAGATGTAGGTAATGGTCTAGTAGACCGACCTTTGGATGAAATTAGAAATGAAGCTGGTAGATTAATTACTAGAAACCAAGAAGTAAACAAAACAAGATTTGACAAACATCGAAAACCAAGTGCGAAATATAAAGAAGGAGATTTAATCAGAGTTATCAGAGCAGTGACAGCTAACTCCGGACAACCGAAGAAATTGGAAGCGAAGTGTCAGGGCCCATATAGAATTAAAAAGATATTACCCAATGATCGTTTTGTCATTGAAGACACACCTCTTACCCGAAAAGGCAGACGTTACGAAGGCACTGTCGCTGTTGATAAAATATTTCCTTGGCTGAGCTACACCGCTGATACTAGTTGTTCATCCAGTGAAAATAATGACAGTGAGTAATGTATAACATTTTAGTATCCATTTTCCTTGTGAATCGCGATTGTTACCCAGACCATCCCTTGAAGGGTAATTTCTGATTTCCCGGTTTGTTGATGTTGTTCAAATAATTTGATAGTTTTTATTTTTTCTTGAGTAGGAGCACATGAGTGCCGCTCATGAAAAGTTTGGATGAATGGCTGGGTAGGAGCACATGAGTGTCACCCACAAAGATTTGTTTCAGGGTAGGAGCACATGAGTGCCACCCACTAAGATTTTTATTGATTGGGTAGGAGCACATGAGTGCGACCCACGATAAATTTAGATTGCTAAAACTTTTGAATTTATATGTTTGATGTATTTATTTATTTGCAGACAGAACTCGATACGATTATGAATTTATTATTTATTAGAACAATTATATGTTTATGAAATAATTCCTTTAATTTATAGATAAAGTTAATTGGTCTTTTCAGACAAGTCAGGTCAAGTTAGTTAATATGTAACTAAATACGTTACATTGAGGCTCCTGATATTGTCACATTAGTAACATTCATAACTATGTTATTTTTTCTATTTAAAAAATTGTTACTATGTAGATAAAATATTTTCTGTTAAGAAACTATCAGGGTTGTTAATGGTTAATGATAATGTTATTATTTTTTTCTCTCTTTCGTTGATTTTAGTATTAATAATTATTTTCACCATGTTTGTAATTAGTTAACGAGTGGTCTCGTGCTATATCGGATGGCCGAATGTAACAATTTGTTGTAGGTTGTTAACAATATTCTCTTCTATTATTAAGTTATATCTAAGTGTATGGTTATGATTGTAGTAACAGTTATTAAATGTAAATAATTCAAGTATTATTTTTGTAAAGGAGGTAGTTGAGGATTGTTTTGTCTATAAAAGCGCTTGGCAGCCGCTGCGCGAGCTCAGTATTATTGTGGCAGCTGTCGTGAGAAGTTAAGTTGAGTGAAAGTGTACTTTTCAGTAAATATATATATATAATTATTATTCAGTACGAGTTTGATTCCAATTTATCAGAAATGTTTTCTAACATAAATAGATTTCAGTACATCTCTTTTAAAAATGTAGGCACATATGGTGTACATATACTTTTCCGTTCTGAGAATCTATAGTCTATATTTTAGGTGTCAATTGACACTAGAGATGGGAAAATTTTAATTAAATGCCTGTGATGAAGAATATTATTTTTTTTGGTATTTTTTGTAACACGTTGTATAAACGACACATTCTGATGATAGGGTTATAAAACGGAAGTATTAAATACAACGAAGTGATACATCGTCACTGTATAGGGTATTTCACTGTCCCTGAATTTACCATACTTTAAAAAATTAACATCTTGTGAATAAGACGTTCTGAGAAAATAAACTGAGACGATTTTGTAAATTAATATAAAACATAGACTAGTAGCAGACGATAAACAGAATCGGTTGGAAAACGAGTTCACTGTGTTTTTAGAGTTCCGTAGCCAAATGGCAAAAAACGGAACCCTTAGGATTCGTCATGTCTGTCTGTCTGTCTGTCCGTCCGTATGTCACAGCCACTTTTTTAAGTCTCAACTTGTCCGTCTCTTTGAGAGGAGAATGTGTGGCGCTACTGACCTGTGACGTCACTGGCTTGTATATGCGTCTCTGCCTAATCTTGAATTCCAAGCCTTTATAACTCAGTAAATTTTAAAGATAGGGTAAAAATAATTTTTGTTCGATAGCAGGGAGGGACACAAGTTTCAATTTATAAAATACCGCCGGCACTGGGGCGGAGGCGCTCGGCAACAAGTCCAACGCGCGCATCGCCAAACTCGAGAAGGCCAAGGCTCGCGAGCTGGCGCAGAAGCAGAGCTAAATAACAAATAAAGTGTAACTTTTTTTAAAAATAAATATCCGGCACGTGTCGAGCCACGCAATGTGTAGTTGTGCAACATTCATCAAAATAATTGTCCATGATATTTGTACCGAGTTTCTTACTAGTACAAGTACATTTTAAAAGTCGGTCTATGATTCGTTTGTCGGCATGATTGACATTTATATCTGTCACCATTGTGAACGTCGTTAGTTTATAATCTTACTCGCGATATTATAAGCTTACGGAAAATTGTGAACTGAAACCAACCATTTACAATTTAACGTATTATTTCTCGTTAGTTTATAATCATGTCAAACTTGGTAACTTGTTGCTAAATCACAGAAATGACGTTTGCGTCACATGTAATGTACTATATCTGTTTCCTTACACTCAAAATTGAATGTCTAATAATAAATCTAAAGATGCATAAAGTTGTGTCTAAACACAAAGTCGATATTTCGGTGTGGTATAATATTGAGTATCGTTTTACTAACAGGAGTGAAGAGGACTGGATGAAGCCACCGAGCGGGCGTCGGCAGAGCAAGGCGCTTCCGCCCCCCGCGCCCGCGCTGCCGCCCCCCGCGCCCGCGCTGCCGCCCCCGCGCCGCCCCCGCGCCGCCCCGCGCACCACACCCCGCCGCCCGCGGTAAAGGTAAGTTTAGACGAGAACTATTTATCAGGCGCCAAAATTCCGCTTAAAAAAGGCACCGTATAAACACTTTTCGCGCCATTTTTTCAAGGCATGCTAGCGCTGGCACGGAATAGAGCACGCGCCTATTTTTTATTCGCCAGTTGACC